>RHKH01000044.1:0-33177 GCA_009829795.1 Lasiodiplodia gonubiensis | reverse complement strand
GGGGGCCCCCCCCCCCCCCCCTGGATGGGGGCGCTCGGCTTGATGGTTCTGACATCCCCGGAATTGATGGCTCTTGTGGTGTGACGGACGTGTGGCTGGCAGCCCGGGGGGGTTATGTTGGGTTCTGATCCGCGTAGAGCAGATGCACTTGAGCTTGGAAACAGAACTCAAGCTCTTCTAGAGCAATGGGTTGGTATACTTCGTTTGAGAATCTGTGGATCATGGCACTCTCGAGACGGGAAGATATCTTCCAATGGATTCCGACTCTGCCGCTGACTTGTCTCAATACTTCACGGACATAATAGTCAATCCGAAGGGTTTCGCTCCAGGGTGAGTCAGGCAAAAATAGAACATTATTATCAGGGTCATGAAGCGGAAATTTCATCTCTATAAAATTGTGGTTATCCATAAGTCAGCAATCTTTTGTCCGTGAAATGCTAGGATAGTTTAAATTCCTAATAACTGGCCACTGGATAAGGACGATATGTCAACAGATAAAGCAACTAAAAAGCTTCTATTGCTATTGTTAGCCGGTCATTGCTCGATGTCGCAGATAGCGACCGGGTCCACTAATAGTGGGGCGTGTCTAAGAATCATGTTCGCGCACGGCGGCGCATGATGGTCTGAGCTAAAGGCAAGGTTGCGATATTTATAGGGAAGGGTTGAGTGGTTCATTAGCTTGTCACCCTGACACTTATCGCCACCACCGAAAGGGAGGGCATTGCCGCGCTCCAATCTCCTCAGTCGTTGGATAGATGAAATGAAATGACAGTCCCTAGCTGCAGCGGATGAGAGTGGCGAAGCAGGTTTACAGGGTACTGGTATTTCTTGAAACTGTCCAAGCGCTATCACCTCGAATAGCTAAAACTGATGTAGAGTAAAGCTTCACTAAAGAACCCCTGACGAAACTGTAGAGTTCTGCCTGCCGATCTGCCATCATCACTATCACCCATTCTCAATTGATCATTTCTAAATGTTCCTTAGTCTGATCAAAGCAAGTTCGTGCAACTACGAGCGCGGAAATTTCTCAACGATACTGCGTAGAGGTAAAACAAAGGACTGGTTCTTCCAGTCAACTAACAGCAATGCCACTGCTCAATTACAGCGACAACGAGCAACAATACTGGGAACGGATTAAATCAGCACCCTCAGGCAAAGTCGGGCAGAGAGATTTCGAACTGACCGGTCTGATTCTGAACAAGAGCTTCAGCCAGCCACAGAGCTGCAGTAATACCTGGGCAGTGTTGTGACACGCCTAATCATCATGCTATAGGAACGCCTGCTCTTGAAGCTAATTTAGGGGTAATAAATTTTGTCGGGCAAAAGCACAGAAGGCTATTGTTGCTACTCAATCAATTTAACATTTGCATGTTTGCCGGTCACCTCCGATATCAATCGTTGTTCCACGACTGACAGCTGACAAAACAGGATACACAAGCATTTGTCAATACTTCTCCAAATAAGGACATATAGCGCCCTTAGCCACGTTACTCAACCACGAGCGCGGGGCCTAAGAAGGAAGGAAAACACACTAGAAGGTCGAGAACGAAGACCACGAAGCACGTTTGCCAAAAATAAAACAACCAAGACGGAAGCAAAAACCCAAATCCAACGTCTTGTGTTACACGCGCCTGTTTACAACTTGCCGCAAGTCCTCAAGCTTTTCCCACAATCTCTTAGTCTGAGTTCCCTTTGCGGTTCGTGCACCGTGACCCCGCGTCCGGTTCCGGCGGCAGCGCCTGCGCCGAACTGTCGAAAGCGCAGTGAATGCGGCAGTGGCGGGAAACGATCGCCAGGTACGAAGCTATTGTCAATGAAGTGGTGAGTCAGTGCGATCTTCCCAGTTCCGGGGAACCAGGTGGAGAAGGCTGCAGAGACGGCATCAGCTCGAACACTGGTTCGTAACTCCATCGACGGGGCACCTGTGAAGGCAATTGGAAAACGAGGTGTCAGACGAAAAGCTAAGCAGAAAGATGTGACGATGGCTGCATGATGAAATATGCCGTTACCCGGGACAAGACTAGGGAATTAGGGGGAGAGGGGACGTGGGAAAGGAGCCGCGCAGTGCGTGCCACGACATCAGGCACATTGCTACATGGTGGTCAACGAGAGTGCTTACGGACTCGTTTCTGCCCTTCCACGGGCATGACGAATCTGGTTAGCGGCGAAGCAGCTCCCGTTACGCGGCGTATCTCTCTTTGCTCATGCTTTGCTCTGGCCCCGCGCAGACGGAATGGTGCGTGCGTGCGTTCGTGCGCCTGGCGAATGACGAGTGCAGCTCGCGTGACTTGATCTTCTCTTTAACTAGAACGGGGAAAGGAGCAAGGGATGTGCCGAGCGGCGAAAGGGTAAGATGTGGAAGCATCTGGCCCGGAAGCAGGAAGAGAGCGGACGACGGTAGACCCGGTGTAGATAAGCGAATGTCGATCATCGCCCATCCGTGCTTCTACGTCGTTGCCGAGCGGGGGAAACGAAGGGCCTACGATAACTGAGCTTGTAAGTCCAGAAGTGCTGAGACGCGCAGCAAGAATCGTATATGAGGGCGAGCTAATGCTTGGCAGCAGTCGAGGCGTGCCATGGAGCGACAACAAACATTGGAGGACGGTGTACGCACGAGATGCATGAGCGGCTGCTTTCTTCTTGTACTCCAGCGTACTAAAAGCTGACACCGCAATTGCTCGCAGAACGTGGCTTGCTTGTTCCTGCATACGCCGTTTCAGGAGGAGGGGAATCGGGGCTGGCCAGCGCTGGGTATCCACTTCCGAGACCTAACGCGAAGAAAAAGCATTGCTAAAACCACGCGCCGTGGTCTGAGATGCGCAGGAATGATATGCAATTTGCAAGACCGCTAGTCCATCAATCTGCTGGATGTCCCGGGTTGGTAAGATATTGCGAACCGCAGAAGGATCGAGAGAAAAGTAAAAATCAAAGACGCGTCGACAGTACTTGTCAGACCCGTATTTCGAAACTACGCCCGTGATCTTGGCCAGTCAGGCACAACTGACGTTGGATCGAGGGGTGCCCAGAATGAGGGGCAGCGGGTCAACTGATACCGTTGGCGGACGTCCCTCCGTTCCACAGTTTGGGGGCATCCTGGACAGCAATAATCCACCCTCAACGGCGGTTGCTTCCCAGCGGTAACGGGGCGGTTGCATGCCGCGGACCGGGCCGTCGATGATTGGGAACGGCGTGTGTTCAGGGTGGCTTTTCTTCTCTTCCGGTTTGGTAAGAGGATCTTCATGCGGAGGGAGGTGGTAGAAAACACCATGCTGTGCATCAGGCGCAATGACGTGCGTGGGAGGCAAGGAAGGGCGAACCCCGGGCGTGGCGTGCGAACGCGTCCAGGGACTCCAGCATGGGGGGTTGTCTTAGACAAAGAGAGTCATTGGTGTTGGTCGGCCGAGGCCGTTTTCCATCTCGGCTGGGTGAGGTTCGACGTCCAGCGTTCCAGCACCCAGGCTTGAGACGGTGTTGTGGATGGCTGATCCCGGGCGGTCTTGGGGAACGCGGAGGCTCATTTCGCTTGGGCAGAGTCTGGCCACTTTCCAGAAGACGAGCACACGAGGTTTGCGTGTGGCCCGATCGGCGGAGTGGTGGGTATTGCCGGTGGGTTTCCATGGGGCCGGCCGGTCGAGATCGAGCGGGCAGGGATGCGGTTCCCGTCAAATTTCTTGTGTGATGCTGCCGCATCCAGACGGGGCTGCAGATTACTTCAGGATGCTACGAGGCACCGGAGGCTTCCAAAAGAGCGCGTGGAGACCGGAAATAAGTGCGTTCGTGTGTGGTGGACTTGGGGCGGCGATCAGGGCTCTGGTGCGGACGACGAGAACCATGGGCGAAAGAAGGTGTCGATCCGATCGCGCCGCGGCGGCCGAGCGCAGTGCTCGGCGGTGATCCCAGGATCCTCTCTACGGCACACGTGGAAAGCAATCTGTTTTCCGCCGCACACACCAGCAACTTTATTGCGCGCCCCGGACACGGAGACAGGGACGCGGTGGCGGCGCTGCGCGGTGGGCTGCCGGGGGCGCTGCCGGCTGGAGGCTCTGGTTTGGCGGGGCGACGCCAACGTCCGCTCTTCTCTCCTTTCGCCATTACTCGCGCGCGGCAGGCCGGGGCGCAAGTTGCAACGCTCATGCAGCCGGCACCATCGCAATGGCGGTCCATCCTTGCCGCGGTTTCGAGATTAAGGGCGCCGCCTGAAACGCCTGCTGGAGACCCGCCCTTACAGTCGCGCCGCCCAAACCCTGGGCGCGGCTTGGAGGCAGAGTGGGCAGGCTGTGTGAGGGCTCTGCAGCGGCGGCTGGCAGCGTTGCGCAGGCGGGCAGGGAGAGCGATGCCCGTGGCTGCGCGCCCGCGTTGTGCGTCCCGCCAGTCCCGTAAATAGACTGAGTGCCCGACGACATGGGCTGCCCTGAGCTGAGTTGACAGAATTGGATCCTTGACGCGTTTAGGGCTCCGTGCGTGTCGTGGGCTGGTGCGCAGCGACTTGCGGACGTCTCCATCTTCGGGCGAGAGTATCGCCAAAGACTCGGGTGCACCTCTTCTGTGCTCGTCCTGTATATTGCCCGCATCGCTGGCCCTGCAGGTTGAGCGTAACGTCCCCAGCGGCTCGGATCCGTCAGCGCAACCCCGGCCTGGCAAACGGCCTCGCGAGCTGCCTGCCTGCCTGCCTGCCTGCCTGCCTGCCTGCACTGCCCGTTCAAAGAAAGGACGACCGGCTCCCGCGCGCCAGCTGCCGCCATGGAGCACCCTCCGTCGAGCACGCAGCAGCACCACCACCACCATCGCGAGCACCGCCGCCTGACCAAGAAGGCCCCGCCGCCCGTCGCCTACAATCAGCACCGTTCGCTGCGCCGCGCTCCCTCCGCCCCGACCTACCCGCACTTCCACTCGCTCGGCCATCAGCGCAGCCCGACGGGCGAGTTTCCCTCCTCGTCCAGCTCCTCGCTCGAGCGCCAGCAGAACGCCCTTGACGACTCCGCATACGCTCACCAGCAGCGCCAGCAGCGCCGCTCCGTCACCGAGAAGAGCTCCGCCGAGCTCATTGGGTCGCCGTTCGACGCCCAGGGCCTGTACCAGAACATCAACGCCATCAGCTCCAAGTCCAACTCGCCCTCGCGCCCGCCGCCCCCGCAGCACTCGCAGACGGCGGATGCCCGCCTCTTCACCCCGCGCCTCAGACAGTCGGCCAGCTTCGCAGCGCTGGGTCGCAAGATGGAGGCCCTCAACCCCGCAAGGTCCGACGACCACCACAAGCGCTTCTCGGGCGAGGTGAAGCCCTCCAAGCTCACCCGCCCCGACACCCTCAAGAAGACCAAGACCGGCTTCACCAACTTCGTGAGCGGCCTCGTCGGCTCGCCGCGCCGTCCCACCATCAGTACCCCAACCAACCCGCTCCACGTCACCCATGTGTCGATCGACAACGACACTGGCGAGTTCACGGTAAGCCGCCTGCAATGCATAAACAGCGCAGCCCCCGACCTCCTCAAGCGCCCGCATCTCCCTGCAGCCGAGCTGACTGACACGTCTGTCGCAGGGATTGCCGCGAGAATGGCAGAACATCCTCAAAGCGAACGGTATCACCGAGCAGGACCAGACCCAACACCCCGAGGCTCTCGTTGAGGTCGTCAACTTCTTCCAGGAGAGCCAGGGCGGCCGCGCCGACGAACACATCTGGGACAAGCTGGGCCATGCCCAACCGAGCAGCAACATTGTGTCGCAGCAAGCAGGCGGCATGACGCCGCTGATGAGCCCGCCCGTTAGCCCTCGTTTCCCCCGCAATGCCGAAGACTCTTTCGAGAACCCTCGCGCGCCGCCTCCCATCCCCCGCCCAGGTCACGCCTCGACTCAGGCTCCGTCGCCCCAGCCCAACGGCGATATGGTTCCGCACCGGCCTGCGCCAAGACCGCCGCAGGCCCAGCAGCAACCCAAGGTTATGCCGCTTCGCCCCGCGCCGCCTGCGCCCGCTGGCATGGATCGTGTGCCCGAAGATCACTCGCCTGTCTCGTATGCTTCGCCCGTTACCAATGAGAATGCTCACACTAAGCCAACCGGTCAACTTAGTCGCTCGAATACGACCGCGGACGCAGCCCCCACGAATTACGGTCCGCCCCCGACGCAAGGCTCGACGCAGCAATACCAGGCCCAGCAGGAGCAGGCCATGCTCCAGGCTCAGCAATCCATTGCCCGCCAGCAGGCGCAGATCGAGCGGACTCGGAGCCAGCGACACTACCAGCAGAACCCTCCTTACCAGCCACCGAACCCGCAGCAGCAGTTTGCCCAAGCCACCGATCCGAACAATGTTCCCCACACTACCCAAGCACCGCGCATGGGCCCCGCTCCGCCTGGTGGTCGCCCTGGTCAACGGCGGCAACGGGCGAGTGCTCAGCCTAGCGATATCATCCAGAGGCTGAACGCCATCTGCAACCCTGCGGATCCCACCTCCATGTACAGAAATCTCACCAAGATTGGTCAGGGAGCTTCCGGTGGCGTTTTCACTGCGTATCAGGTTGGCAGCAACCGTTGCGTTGCCATCAAGCAGATGAATCTGGACCAGCAGCCGAAGAAAGATCTGATCATCAACGAGATCCTGGTCATGCGCGAATCCAAGCACCGGAACATTGTCAACTTTATGGATTCCTTCCTGGTCAAGGGCGATCTCTGGGTGGTGATGGAGTACATGGAGGGAGGTTCGTTGACAGACGTCGTTACCTTCAACATCATGAGCGAGGGCCAAATTGCTGCTGTCTCCCGCGAGGTAAGCTATTATCTAGCCATTTCTGCTTTCTCTCTCCTTTTCCGAAACTGGACTGACATTGACAGGTTCTTTGCGGCCTCCAACACCTGCACTCGAAGGGAGTCATCCACCGCGATATCAAGTCGGATAACATTCTGCTGTCATTGGAGGGCAACATCAAGCTCACGGATTTCGGTTTCTGCGCGCAGATTAACGAATCCGAGCGGAAGAGGACAACGATGGTCGGCACGCCATACTGGATGGCCCCGGAAGTTGTCACGAGGAAGGAATACGGCCGGAAGGTCGACATCTGGTCGCTAGGCATCATGGCCATCGAGATGATTGAGGGAGAACCTCCGTACCTGAACGAGTCTCCCCTTCGCGCTCTTTGGCTCATTGCGACCAACGGTACTCCTACCATTAAGGAGGAGCACAACCTCACGCCTGTTTTCAAGGATTTTCTTGCCTTCGCTCTGAAGGTTGATCCCGACAAGCGTGCGAGCGCTCACGATCTGCTCACTGTAAGTGTTGGACAGTCCCACAACCCGTGGAGCATTTGCTGACTATTCAAAAGCACCCGTTCATTCAGACGGCTGAACCCCTCGCCACTCTTGCGCCTCTGGTCAAGGCCGCTAGACAGGCCCGCGCTGAGGAGCGGCGTAAGAAGGGCGGCGCTTAGCTTACCCGGGGCCAACCCTGAGGTGGAGCTCATCTAATCATTTTGTTTATTAGAGCGTGATGCATATTGAGCCGAATTGCGAGTACGATACCGCACTATGAAGACCTCAACGAAGTTTATGGAGCGATTCGACCTTTCCGCGTCTAGTTGTGCAGCATTCGCGTCATTGCGATAGCGTATACGGATACCCACCAACAACGACCTTCCGCGAAAGCCTCTTTGGCATCTGAGCGAATCTTCTCTTCCATGGCCCTCTTCGACTCGGCGGCGGCTAACGGCGCCGCATCAGTGCGATTCCAGCTCCAACCTACGAGCCTTAGTTATGAGAACGGGGCTAGGAGTCGGCGATTATGATCCATTTAGGCTTTTGCTCTGCTTTTTCTGTGCTCTTTTTTTTTTACTACGATGAGGGACTTTTTTTCCGCTGCTGGATAAATTCGGCTTCGACTGCAGATCAAAACGGTGGGACATGAGCCTAACAAGTGGAAAACCCGGCTGGCTGGCACACAAATAAAGTTTTTATCTGGCGGTGACTGGGAAAGATGGGTATCACTGATCGCGGTACACTGGATGTGCAGGTGAAGCAGATCATATGCCGGTCACTTATCCACATTTGTTGGTTCTTGCTTTGTCTTCTCTTCTATTTGCGCCTCGAGGCTGCGGGGCAGTTTTCATTCGCGTGTGCGGTCTGGATTGTTGCTTGACGAAAGAGATATCCTGGCTCGCGCTTAGTAGTGGCAGAGAGCCATGGCGAGGCATGCGTTGGCGTTTCTTCTTTTCCCCTTCGTTCCCCTTCTGTGGCCTTTTTTCCCTCTCTTCTGGATGGGTTGCTCTTTTATTGCCGGTTTGCTGGACATTGACACAAGCGTGCGAGCTTTTGGTTTTACTCTCGAATCTTGGTGCTTGGTTTTTTATCACTTATAACAGGGAAAATGGCCGGGTAAACTTTTCATACAAAAGAAGAGCGTAGGTATATGGGTACAGGGCACCTCGTGATTCATAAATTTCAAGGCCGGTCTTGCTCAATTGTTTTCCGTTGCTTCCTGGGCTTCAACGCCGAACTATCACGTGTGAAAACAGAGATCTCAATTTTCTTTCTTTTCGGCCGAGGCAAACATTTTCATTAGCAAGTGCGCCAGCTCAAAGAGGAAGAGCATTTCGGCTCGGGTCATACGAGGGTCCCTCTTCGCTCGTGCTTCCTTCTGGCGCGTGTCTGCCCTTATGATCTTCCTGGTAAAGATGGCCATGCGAAGTTTTATCACCCTGGAACCGAGATCTGCTCGGTGGGCCAGAAAATGTTACGTGCTGAATCACTCTCTTCTTTTATTTCCGGACATCCCTCTCGCCTACAGGTTGAAAGAGGAGAAGAGTACGTGGCTACGTACGCAACGCCATAGATTTGGAGGCTGACTGTATTGTAGCAATTATGATGTAGTGGATGCCCCTTCCGAGTTTTGTTTTGGCTTTTAGCCGCTACACTAATGCACGAACTATTGCCAACGGTACGTACTCGTTTCTGCCTCTTATCTCATCCATTACTTCCTTCGGCGCGTGGGCGTAAGCCTAAGCGTGACTAGCTGCATGACGCTTTCGTTTGATTGGAAAAGGTTCTCCTACTAGCAACGTCAATACGCGCGCATCCTACCCTCTCATATATATTACCATGGTAGCTTCGAAAAAATGAAACGAAATAAGCTAGGACAGTTCGCTTCCACTAAGCAAAAGATACTGTACATTTGGAAGGCTTATCATGACCACCCTTTGCCCATTCCTTGTGGCTGAGGAGAAAGAGGAGATCGGTATCTAGACCCCAGTCCAGACATACTGTGCTCATTGGCCCGGTGTTGTCGTGCGTGGTCAGATGCACATATTTCCCGACATGCCGGTACTTGGGCGCTAAAGGGAGCATTGCTGGCTATGTGATGGCACGCGAAGTTGAAGTTTTGTTCTCTGTTTTCTTTTTCCAATATTTATTTATTCTCTTGACGCGCGCTTGCAGAGCGGAGAGCTACTTCACCTACTCTTCCCGCGGCATCTTTTAGCCGGTGGGTCTGCCCGATGACGCAAAAGAGCTATTTATGCTGTGCCAACTTTTCCAAGGCATTGATTGATGACTGAGGGCTTGAGTGGATGACCGGATGGGCGGGCAAAGTTCTCTCTGCACTCCACGCATGAATCTCAAGGCTGACTTTTGACAGGGAGGGTGTCAGCATTAAGCGACGGGCGGAGGTGGAGATTAGCTTTCTTCCTGTCAGCAGCGACGGGCATTGGGGGGAAAGCTGGTGAGACCCTGCAAATAGGGCGGACCGCTGCAAAAACCGGGCGTGCGATTGCAGTCTTCTCTCCCGCGCCATCATGGCCGCAGTCGGCTTGGTGGGTTGCGGTCTGTTCCCAGCCTCCGGCCCGTACCGAACAGTGACGCGTTCGGTTTCGCGTGGTCGCAGCCGGCAGCGAGATAACGGAGTTGGGCTGGGACGAAGGGATTTTTCATGAATAAGGGTCTGCTCGTGTGCGTCAATTGCACATGTCTCCAGGGTCCTTGCCCATGATTGAAGGGTTCCAAGAGATGGCGGGTGGTACTTGTGGACATCCCTTTGCTACCTCTGGCTGATCGGGAGCTGCGTTCGAGAATATTCTCGGAGCTTTCGACAGGCTGATGTATCTTGGGAGCTAGCAGCCCTATCGCCCATTGTACAGTAGTTGCACCTCTTTGCTACAGGTCACAATTATACAACACGGGCGAGGAGAGCGGAAAGACGTGGCCGGGCTGCCGATGCCCCAACCTCCTCCTGGCCGACAATTCGCCAGAGCTCCCGTCCGGGGGCCGCCTCTGCGACCGCCTTTCGGGGGTAAGCGGGAAGGAACGAGGGCCTTGCTTTCTCTCGTGAAAAAAAAAGGCGCCGCCCGTCTTTTCCCCACTTCCAACCCCTGCGCTGGGCTAGCCCGGCAGTCGAAGCGCAGTGTCGCGGACGTGAGGCCGGCGCCGACTGTCTTTCCCTGCCTTTTTTGAAGGTTACGAGCGGGCGCGTTGGGCATGAGAGCGTACGTGCGCTTCGTTTTTGCTTACGCTTGTTCCCCCACTTCTTCGTTGCGAAGTGGGAATGGCCGCGTCCGAGCATTGGGTTGACGGGCGCTTGGCAATGAAGGTGCGGATGTCCAGTGGTGCCACAGGTCGTGAGACTTTGAAGTGACTTCTGCGGGTAAAAGGCATCGGCACGAAGATCGAGGTCGAAGAGGGAGAACTAAAAAAGCATGTGAAAAAGTGATTTGGACGATACAATGGTCATCTCGGTTCTGAGGCCGATTGAAGAGGAAGTAGTCCGATACCCATGGGGATGTGCATGAATGGAGAGACTCCATCTTTTTTCTTATTCCTTGGGTTGCATGCCCAGAGGCACGGTACCTTTGCGTCGTACATCCCCTTGTCGCTTTGCGGCAACAGTGACTGCAGCGAACGGCAGCAGTCGGAGGGCGTGCTGGGTTCTCGTCGCCGGGCCATGTCCCCGCAAGAGTTGGGTCTCCACAGCCCGCCAAAACCGCGCGCGCGCGAGTAACGGCGGGTCCCGCAGCTCAACGAGATTTGGACAGGACAACGCACGCAGCGCTTCCCGCTCGGATGTTGTCAGAGGCGCAGTTCAGACACGGCTCCAACCGTGTCTCTCTGCTGCCGTTCGTCGGCTGCATGCTGCTTACTCACCGTGACGGTGGTTTGGTGTTGCTGCGCTCGCGCCGCATCGTACCCGCCCGGCGGCGTTCCGATGCCTGCTAGAGTCCGTCCCCTTGCGGTGTGCGATCAGCGGGTCCCCGGCCATTTTGGCCTTGCGCCTTATCGACCCTCACTCATCCCTTCAAACTCCTTCGTCAGGCACTTAGGCAAACCGCGTCGCTGCTATACAGTCGCGCGTGTCACGCGGCGCCGCTGTTAGCTCGCAGATCGCCGCGCTTGATGCGAAAGAGGACGCGAGGCTTCATGGACACATGATGTGAATCGATAGAGTGGATTCGCGGTCAGAGCGCAGCAGCCTCGTCGATGCCAGCGCGCTGAGCATTTCCCGGCATGCCAGCAGTCTCGAGTCACATCTTCACACAAGGTGGTCGGCCAGTACCCGTCGCGTTGCAAGGTTCGATGAAGCATGCTGGGCTCCTGCGTGCTGAATATGCAGTGAGAAGCGTCTCAGAACAGGGGCTGGTGCGGGCGAGCCGTTCGCGCTGGACCAAAAGCTTGTGAGATGTGGCGCGCGCCATCGCGGAAAATATGTGCGTGAACGCATGCTTAGGCGCCTGCATGGGCTTATTCGCCTGTCCAGAGGCGCAACGTGTGAATATTGAAAAAGACAGCACGTCGTGAAGATTGACTGCACATGCGGCCCTCAAACGCGACAACCTGGGGCCGTCCCCGCGATTCAATGGCAGCGCGACGCGTGCTGTGAGTAAACATGCAGGATCGCGGCCGGGAGACTAGAGGCACGACGCCCATGGCATCATTGGCGCTCCACAATGCCTCTGGGTAGAGCGGTGTAAGTCAATGCCGTCTTCAGACGTGTTCGAGCTTCCAGAAGCTGCCCCTCATTCGTCCTGGCGGCGGTTCTCAGGGACGCTGTGATCGTCTCGCGGTCAGGGGCTTGACCGGCATCCGCGCCGACACCACTCGGCGCGTCTTTTTGGAAAGAGTGGAAGGCACAACCCACCTAGAGCAGCCGCAGTTCCCACACCGACATCCAAAGTCCTCCAAGGCCGCGTCCCCCTCTCCTTGCATCTCTCTTCTCTCTCTTCTCCGCTGCCTTTGTAATTCATTCCGAGCGTCGCACATCCAGCGGCCGCGGGGCTCACTTCCATCTCAGCAGAGCACATCCTCCACCGCTCTTCCACCACTCCCAAAATGGCGGACACTGAGAAGCCTGAGGCCGCTTCCTCGCACAGGAAGACGTCCTCTGTCGCCGGCACCGCGGCGAAGACTGGCGCTGCTGCTCCCCCGCGTCGGCCCACCTCAACCATCTCGTCGTCGACCTCGCGGACGACTACGACCTCGCGCACCTCGACTGCTACGAAGCCGACCTCCTCCTCGGCCTCGCGCACCTCGACCGGCGGCAGCACCATCAACAAGCCTCCCACCCGTCCTGGTGCCACATCAACCACCGCATCCGCTGCCAGACGGTCCACCACCGACGCCGCTGCGAGCGATGACAAGAGACCGGGTAGTGTAGCGGCGAAGAGGTTGTCGACGACGGGCACGACTTCTTCGTCTGCCCGCTCGTCTGCAACCTCCGGCACCACTGCTTCTTCGCGCCGCACGAGCACTGCTCCTACGGCGAGCACCGCCTCTGCAGCAGCGAAGCGCCCCGCCGCCACTTCCAGAACTTCCACCACTTCCAGCACAACTCCGCGTGCTTCGGCAGCAAGCACCAGACCCCCGTCCACTGCTGCTCGTCCCAGCACAAGGATGTCGGCGACCAGGGCATCCATCGACACCAAGAAGGCTGCTGCTGCACCCAAGCCCGCAGAAGAAGATCCCGAGAGGTACGTTGCTCGTAACTTTACTTATCCCGGTTATGAGTCCAGACTAACATTTTTACTTTCAGCCCCGCTCCCAAGGCGGCCGAAGACGAGGAAGAGTCAGCTCCCTCAGTTGCGGAAGCGGAGTCGGTCAGAGACGTCGAGACGCCGGCACCAGCGGACGCTCCAGCCGCCGATGATCTTGTAAGATCACCCCGTGCCTCCCGCGACGCCCAAGAGATCATGCAGGATCTTACCCGGGAATTCGAGCAACGGAAGGCCCTCGAGTCCAGAATCCAGGAGCTCGAGGCCAACATGGAAGAGCTTCAGGCTGACAAGGAGGCGGCCGATGTTAAGGCATCCGAAGCTCTACGGGATCTGGAACGCGCCCAGGAGGACCACAGCTCTGCTCTGAGCTCTGCCAACACTGACTGGGAGACCCAGACCGAGGACATCCGCCGTCGGAACGAAGAACTCAAGGTCAAGGCCGTTGAGCTCGAAGACGTCAAGCAGCGTCTTGAGCTCTCCAAGGACGAGGCCACCAAGGTCACCGAAGAGAAGGAAGAGCTCAACAACACCCTCGAGGAGCTGCAGAAAGAACTCGAACGTGCCGCCGAAGAGCTCGAAGAGCGCGAGAAGACCGTCGAAGAGGAGAAGCGCATCGCCACCGAAAAGACCAAGCACCTCGAGGTGGAACTCGAAGCCCTGAAGACTTCTTCTGTTGAGCAGCTTAAGTCGCTCGAGCAGGAGCTATCCAACGTCAAGAACCTCCAGGAAGCTCTCGAGTCTCAGAAGAAGCTCGCAGATGAGCGCGTTGAGCAGCTCGAGCAGGATCTCAAGGCTGCCAGCGGTGGCTCCGATGAACAAAGCACCCGCCTCCAGGAAATTCAGGAAGAGATGAAGCAGTCGACCGAAAAGATCTCCCAGCTTGAGACTGAATTGGCCACTGCCAAGAACAACGCCAACGACGAGGTTGCCCGTCTCACCAGCGAACTTGAGAGCGAGAAGAAGACGACTGCCGAGAAGATCTCTCAACTGGAATTGGATCTGTCAGCCGCTAGGGAGAACTCTGGTGACGAGGTCAAGTCCCTCAACGAGCAGCTTGCAGCGGAGAGGGATGCTGCCGCCGAGAAAATTAGCCAGCTCGAGACCGATCTCGCTGCCTCTAAGGAAAGCACCGGTGATGAGGTGAGCCGCCTCAAGGCTGAACTTGAGGCGGAGAGGAAGACGGCCGCGGACAAGATCGAAGAACTTGAGGCACAACTTTCGACTGCTAAGGACGGCTCTAACGATGAGGTCGCACGCCTTAAGCAGGAGCTCGACACCGAGAGGCAATCGGCTGCCGACAAGATCATTGAGCTTGAGACCCAGCTTTCTTCGGCGAAGACCGAGTTTTCCGAGGAGGTCGCGCGTCTCAAGGATGAGTTGAGCACCGAGAGGAAGACTGCCGCCGACAAGATCATCGAGTTGGAGGCTCTTCTTTCCTCTGCCAAGGATAGCCCCAACGAGGAGGTCACCGGCCTCAAGGAACAGCTCGAGACCGAAAGGAAGTCCGCCGCTGATAAGATCATCGAGCTCGAGACCTTGCTGTCATCTGCCAAGGACGGCTCCAGCGATGAGGTGGCCGCCCTCAAGTCTGAGACCGAGAAGTACCAGAAGCAACTTCACGAGGAACGCGAGGCTCTCACCACCACGATTGAGTCTTTGGAGAAGCAAATTTCCGACCTAAAGACCGAGGCAACTGAGGCCACTGAAAAACATGCCGCCACGCTGAGAGAAGAGCAGGAAACTGCTGCTGCTGCCATCGTTGCCATTGAGGAGAAGCTCGTTACCGCTGAGAAGGACCATGCCGACAAGCTGACCGAGCTTCAAGAGAACCTCAAGAAGCACGAGGAGGAACGTGGCTCCCTCAAGTCTCAATCCGAGCTCGACGAACTCCTGGAGCAGGCCAAGAAGGAAGCCGACGAAAAGGTCGCTGCTGTCGAGGCCGAGGCCCAGAGGCTTCAGGAGGAAATCCAGAAGCACCAGGAGGACATCAAGAAGCACGAAGTGGAGCGCAGCGCCCTCAAGTCTCAGGCTGAAATTGACCAGCTCCTCAAGCAGGTCAAGCAGGAAGCTGCTGAAAGCCTGGCTGCCGCTGAGGCTGAGAAGTTGAAGCTCCACGAGGACCTCGCGAAGCTTGGCGAGGAGCGTGGCGCTCTCAAGTCTCAGTCTGAACTTGATGAGATCATTGAGCAAGTCAGGAAGGAAGCTGCCGAGAAGGTCGCTGCCGCTGAAGCCGAGGCCCAGAGGCTTTCCGAAGATCTCGAGAAGGAGAAGGCGGAGGCTCTTGGTTACCAGGAGAAGATCGCGACCATCGAGCGTGAGGCTGCCGAGCGTACCCAGAAACTCCTTGATGACTACAACGAGGCCCAAGCCGCTCTCCTTAAAGCCAGGGAAGACAACGAGAGCCTTACCACCCAGCTCAACGCTTTCCAGGAGACCGTCAAGGCTGCCCAGGACAGCATGGCCGAGAAGGCCCAGCAGTTCGAGGAGCTGCAGAGAGAGTACGAGCAATCTAAGATGCGCACCGCCGAGCTGGATAACACCATGGACGAGGTTCGCCAGAAGGCCATCGAGGACTTGGAGCACGCCAAGTCTGAGAGCAAGGTCTTCCACGACAAGCTCCGCGAGCTGGAGGAGGAGACTGCTGAGGCCAACCGCCGCATGGAGGCCCAGCGCGCTGCTTACGAGGAGCTGAAGGCCGAGCACTCCAACGCCTCATCAGAGTCCGAGGAGCGCCTCAGGAAGCGCATTGAGGAGCTTGAGCAGAACAGCCTGAAGGCCGCCGAGGAAGCTGCTGCTTACCAGACCAAGGTTGCGGAGATTGAGCAGGAGATGTCCGTCAGACTCCAGCGTGAGCAGGAGACTCTTCAGGTCCAGCTCGCCGAATTGCAGGACAAGCGCGCCGCCATTGAGAGCGAGAAGGAGACCATGCAGACTATTACTGCTGAGCTCCAGGAGAAGATCGCCGAGCTTGAGAAGGAGGCTGTCGAGAAGGCTCGCCTTGTCGAAGACAGCTCCAACTCCCTCAAGAGGCAGAGCGTCGAGTACGACAGCGACAAGGCCTCTCTGCAGTTGGCCATCGAGTCGCTCCAGGACAAGATCCGTGCTCTCGAGCAGGAGCGCACCGAGACCGAGGCTGCTGCCACCGGTGAGGCTGAGAACCTCAAGAAGCAGATCGCCGACTTCGAGCAGGAGAAGGCTTCCACGGACGCCGTCATCACCGCTCTGCAGGAGAAGGTTACCTCTCTCCAGCAGGGTCAGGCTGATGGCTCTCGCGGCGCAGACGAGGAGACCGAGAAGCTCACCCAGCGCATCCAGGAGCTCGAGGACGACAAGACTTCGATGCAGTCCACCATTACCGCCCTCCAGGACAAGGTTATCGACCTGCAGCAAAACACCTCTGACAAGAGCTCCGATCTCGTGGCCGAGGTTGAGAGACTCAAGTCGGAATGCACTGAGCTCGAGGCCGAGAAAGCGGAGATGGTCACCCGCGCCCAGGACGCGGCCCAGACTCACGCTATTGCCATCGAGAAGAACCACGATGACTACCAGTTCCTCCTTCAGCGTCTCGAGAGGTCTACTCAGGAGCACGCCGATATTGTTGAGAAGCTTCAGGACGAATACGCCGCCGGCCTCCAGAAGATTGCGGCATCCGCTCGCGTCACCACCAGGAAGCAGAGCTTCCACAGCTTGACCGATGAGATTGCCGAGCTCATGGCTGACAAGGCTAATCTCGAGGATGACGTTGACGCCAAGGACGGAGCTCTTCAGGATGCCAGGGACACCGTCAAGGAGTTGCGCGACCAGATGAGCAGCGAGCACCAGGGCGAGATCGGCCACGATGATATCATGGCCAACCTTCAGAGCCGTATCAAGGAGCTTGAGCAGCGGCGTGCGGACGAGGTCGAGGGCCTCACCAGCGAGCTGGATGCGAAGGCGAACCAGATCACCGAGCTCTGCGGCAGGATTGAGGTCGTGGCCCAGGAGCTGGAGGTCAAGAAGACCGAGACCCAGAACGCTCTTGCAACCATCGACTTCCACCAGAGCGCTGCCAAGGCCGTGCAGAAGGAGTACGAGGAGCAGGTCCAGGAGCTTGTGCGTGTCTACAACGGCCAGCTCGATGAGAGCGCCCAGACGCTGCAAAGCCGTGACCAGGAGGTCGAGAATCTGCGCCAGACCATCGACAACTTGCACCTTGAGCTCGACTCTGCCGTCAAGGGTCCTGATGTCTTCGAGGTTCGCCAGGAGTTCGAGGACCGCGTCAGGAAGCTCGAGAGTCGCATCACCGGTCTTACCGAGGAGAAGGAGGTCATTGAGAAGCAACTCTTCGCTGCCCGCCAGGCCAACGAGGAAGATGGCCGCCACATTCCGGAACTTCACGAGGAGATCGACAGACTCCACGAGGAGGTTGAGGAGCTCCAGGGTGCTCTTGATGAGGCCGAGCGCCAACTCAACGAGTCTCACGACAGGCTCAAGGTCATCGACAAGGAGCACGCCAAGGTTGTCAAGTCTCTCCAGGACAAGATTGCTGATGCCGAGTACCGCATGGCCGACAAGATTGCGGAGAAGGATGCCGAGATGTCGCGGATGAACCAGGAGCTTGCTGCCCGTCGCCAGTCCATTGACGACGCCATGCCCAAGCTTGATGACTACAAGGCCATGAGGCACGAGCTTGATGAGAAGACGATTGAGCTCGAAGAGAAGTCTCGCCAGGTCGATGGTCTCATGCAGACCCTCAGGGCTCTTGATGAGGCTCACGAGGAGCGCGACGGCCACCACGCTTCTGGTCTGGAGAAGATGAAGCGCGAGCTTGAGAATGAACTCGGCCGTGTCCGTGTCGAGCTGGAGAATGAGATTGTCAGACTCAAGACTCTCAACCAGCAGCTGACTGATGCGAACGAAAGGCTCGAGCACGACTTGATGACCAAGCAGGCCCTTCTCAAGGAGAAGATGACCGAGCTCGAGCAGCTCAGGAAGGATGTCGAGGAGAAGTAAGATACACCCCAATTTTTTGGCGGCCAAAAGCTGACGTTATGATTACAGCCGCGCTGAGCATGACCAACTGCTTGAGAAGCTTTGGTCCGAGCACGCCAAGGAACGTTCCTCGATGGAGCAGACTCTTGAACAGATCTACGAGCAAGAGAAGGCTGCCATTGAGCAAAAGCTGAAGGAAGACCAGGACAACATGAAGCAGTCGCTCGAGGCAGAGATTGCCCGTGTCAAGAAGCAACATGACGAGACTGACAAGCTCTACAAGCAAGCGCTCGAGGAGGCTCTCAAGGAGGAGAGGTCCAAGCTTGAAGTGGAAGCCGCTTCTCGCCAGGAGCAGCTCAAGGCCGAGATGGAGAAGAACAAGGAAGCCACCGTTAAGAAGCTTACTGATCTGCTCGATGTCGCCAAGGCCGAGATCAACGACCAGTTCTCCGAGATCAAGCGCGCTGAGACCGAGATTGATCGTCTCAACGCCGAGATTGACAAGCTCCAGGTTGAGATTGCCGGAACCCGCGAGAGCCCTCGCGTCGCCGAGCTCATCCGCGAGTGCGAGGCTTACAAGCAGCGTCTGATCGAACTCGAGACCGAGGTCTCCACTTACCGCCAGAACGGCGGTGCTCCCCCGCAATACAGAAGCTCCGGCGAGGCGGAGAGAGACACGTCTAACGACAAGTCGACCAGCGGCCAGGTGCGTAATGAACAGACCGGGCCATCCACGGCTTCAATGGTCAGCTTTCCTTGGTTAATCCAAGAGACCTTCCCTTCGCCCACTCCCCTTTAACTCCAACCATTTTTGTCCGACTTTTCTCGGCTTTCACACTGTGGGTCTCGGGCTAACTGGCGTTGTGAAGATGGCAGGGATCCATGAGCAAGTTCGTCAACTGGGTCAGCTCAACGAAGAGTTGATCTCGCACAACCAGGATGTTTCCGGATTCATTCGCAACGGCTTCAACCCGAAGACTTCTTCGGTGACCACTACCGTCCAGCCCACCACCGCCGACTCATGAGCGCTTGACGTAGAGTCGGCGATGGTTGGTTCTGGGATAATTCTGCGACTTTACGGACCAACAAACGAAAGGATGACCAGGAATGAAATGAATCATGGGCGATGAAAACGAAGGAGATTTCTTATATTACTTTACTCTTTCTTCGCATCGGAATGGACGGGGTCAAGGTTTTTCTTGGGGTGTCGGGCTTTTCCTCTTAAGGCTATTTTCAATCGCACAAGCGGCTCTGGATTGCTTCTTGTTTTTGGGGTTAGTTGCTCTCCCGGGTAGAGGAGTTTTGCTCTCTTCCCTGATGTTTTCAGTTGTGGATTTTTCACCCATTTCTTTCCGCCCCTTTTTATTTTGGCTTTGGGGGAGGTTGTTGATGAACTCACTTCCGTTCTTCAGCGCTTGATACCCAGCTCGTGTAGTTTTGGTTCGGGCAGAGCGAGAGAGCACATACGCAGAACGCACACACACGAGCCTTTGGTTGAAGATATTACTTCACTTTGATTGAAGACTTTTCTGTATCGTGAACGGTAATAATTTGTAATAATGAGGTATGCCAACTAGTCTTGATTTCCATGAAAGGGGTATCTACTCCAACCAGCACGCCTCTGCCATTCGTCAATAACGCCCTCCAACACCTCCGTCGATTAGTTCATCCCGCCTTTCCCGTGTTTCATTAAGAGGGTTTTCCGTAATCATTACTTTCGCCTTAGGACTCGTCTCGGTATTATAACTCTTTCTCAATCTTCCCGGTTGCCAGTGGTCGCTCGCATAGGATCAAAAGAGAAAGAAGTAGAGAAAGAAAAAAGGACATCACTCTCTCCCCCAGCCCTCGTCCCATCCTCCCTCCTTCGTCTAGACCATATGCTCAGCCGCCATATTATGGTCCTTGGACGGCGGCACCGGCCTCCTCTCGACACTGTGCCTCGTCCCGGTACTGGCACTAGGGTATCCATGTCCACCACTACCAGCATGATGATGACCGGTAGTAGTAGACCCAGAAGTGGGACCAGCCATGACACCTCCGGCTCCACCGGGGCCGGCGAAGCCGCCGGCGGCGCTGGCGTCGAAGGGGGCGCCGCCGTAGCTCGACCACGCCTCGGGCGCGCCCCAGCCCGCCTGGCGCGTCCACAGCGTGTCGTGGAAGCCGGCGAAGAGCTCGGCGGCCGGGCCCGCGCCGTAGGTGAAGGGCACGTCGCGGCGCAGCGGGATGTGGTTGAAGCGGAAGTCCCAGGTCGATGCGTAGACTGTTTTTGTGTCAGCGATTTTGAAGTGTGGCTTTGTGAGAGGGGTGGGGTTGAATGGAGGAGGAGGAGGAATATCGGCGGTGGTGCTCTTACCCATGCGGTAGCTCGTAAAGGCCATCAGGGTGCCGATGATGGCGCCGGCGAGCACGTCGTACCAGTTGTGGAACTCGTCGATGGTGAGGGCGCCGCCGATGAGCGTGGCGCCGAGCAGGGGCGCCATGACGGCCACCAGCTTCCAGAGGGCCGGGTGGTAGTTGGCGGCGAGCTTGAGCTTGGCGTTCAGGTAGAGCGACAGGTAGACGAAGCCGGCGAAGGCGGCCGTCGTGTGGCCCGAGGGGAACGACTCGAGGCTGTCGTTGATCTCCTTCTCGTCGCCCGTGCAGATGCTGCGGTCGTACATGATGCCGCGCAGGCCGTTGCCCGAGTTGACGCCGTTGAGAGGGACGGCGGGTTTGCAGACGGCGAGCTGGAGGGAAGTGGTGTTAGTAGGGGGTAAGGTGGGGATGGGTAGGTGGGTGGTGGGGACTTACGAAGTGAGGTCGCAGTCCTCCGATCAGCCATTTGAGGAACTGGTAAACAGTTAGCGTTTGAGAGACTCTTTCGCTTGTACAAGTCACTGTGGAATGGGAACGTACGACTTGGAAAACGGCAGCAGTGATGACGGAGTAGAGCAGGCCCATGGTGGCGTTGTTGAGGTCCCAGAAGCTGCGCATCCGGATCTGCATGATCAAGAAGACGGCAATGGGGACCAGGACGGCGAGCAGGGCGGCGGCCCAGATGGGGACAATCTCATTGCGCATCGGGTAGGCGAATTGGGGATACACGACCTCGCCGTTCTCGAAGTAGACGGGAAACGAACGGGAGGGAGCAGGCCTGGCCATGTAGACTCCGAGGCCGATGGCGCCCAGGCAGACCATGGTGAGGATGTCGGGCCTGACGAGGTTAGTTATTGCTCGTAGGAATGACTTAGGTGAAGGCGCTCACCAAGTAGCCTTCAGCCACTGGCCGAACCGAGGCCTCTTGTTCAGCGAGCCATCAGTGGGCCAAGCGTGCTTCCTGGTGGAGTGATCCGTGTGGCCATTGTGCGTGACCGGCGCAGTGCTTGTGGTGGCATTGTCGTCGGAAACCGACGGGCGATTATGACGGTTAAAGAAGGGCATGGCTGAGGTCGGATGGACTTCTTTGAAGAATGTGAGACGAGAGTGGTGCTGTGCGAGCTTTAAGCAGTAGCCCAAAGCAAGGGCAGCGACGCGTGCGAGGGGTTGCACTCAAAGCGTGGCTGGGCAGGGCAGGAGCGGCTGGTGAACTGCAAGGTAGCCCCCGTGGTCGCCCTTTGTATAGACAAGCAGAGGGGGCAAAAATCAAGGCTGAGGGTACTAGTGATGCGCCTCCGCAAAACTTGGCAGAAGCTTGCTTGAGCTTGTCTGTGAACGAGTGCGGATGACGCAATGCTGTGGTAAGTAGTGCTCTGATTTGCCGGTTTCCGGTCACGTGCGCTGGTGTCGAACGCGGCCTGGCTCCTTCCAATTTAGTCGGCCGCCGCAGCATGCTGCTACGGAGCATGCAGTTAGTGAAGAAAGTCCTGCGGCTACAAATGTTTTCAATTTCTTCGTGAATTTTGCGCTAGCAGCGCCTATTGGCCGCAGGTGCGACGTGGTGCTATTCTGGTTCCATGGCCTGTTGTTTGAATTGATTGCTCGGCGCGACAGGCCCGCTCTTTCGTCGACGGCTCCCGTCCCTTGCATGCGTCGGCCCGCGCTCCACCACTTCTGTCATTGCATTGCCGAAACACGCGTCGTCCTCCAGACTATCGACCGTGCTCCGCCACCAGTACATTTAGCGGCCCCTATGCTTTTGACGCTCTGCCCGTGCTTCCTTTAGTCTTCTTCGCTTAGAACGCGCAGCAAACGGTCGACGCGGTGTTCCAACGGTGACGGGTAGTCGGATCTCGCAACCGGTCGCTCTTGCTACAGCCATTAACGCATAGATGTATACCACTCCCACCAACTCCTTGCGGTTACTCTACTTTGTTTCGTGATATTGAGCGAGTCGGCCTCGTACAACTGACAAAGTAGTTTGGGCCGCGACTCGTGGTACTGGTCGCGCGTGCCATTGGTTCGACGTCGTCAACCTTGTCATCACCCCTGACAATCAGCGCCAGATTCTACCGAAACTCCGACAAGTCCGGCCACATGGAGATCTCAATGGCCGCAACACGACCATACGCGAGCTTGGCGAGCGAGATACCCTCGAGACTTGTCCTAAAATAGGCAGGCACCATCGGACGCATACTAGAAGGCTCGCGTACAGGCATTGGCATCCCAGCATGGCCGGACTCGCTATAAGAGCCCCGGCTGCCTGACCACTCGCAACACCAGCAGCTCTTTCCCGTCCAGCTCCAGCACCGCAATGGCCCGCACTCGATCCATCGCCTACATGGCTTCGGCCGCCATTCCCGCTGCCATGGCTGCCACCAGCGGCACTCTGACCGCCCTCTCCATGAATGTCGCCGGTCTTCCTGAGATTCTGCAGAACAACGACGTGCCCGGCGACAAGACTACCAACACGGCTTCCATTGGCACCAAATTCGCCGAGTACGGCTACGACATCATCCATGTCCAGGAGGATTTCAACTACCATGCTACTCTGTACGAGTACGACACCCATCCCTACCGGACGGCCACCAGTGGCGGCGTGCCTTTTGGATCGGGCCTGAACACCCTGTCCAACTTTGACTGGATTGATTACGAGCGCATTAAGTGGGATCAATGTTCCAATGCTTCGGGCTCCGATTGCTTGACTCCGAAGGGCTTCACCTTCATGCGCGTCAAGGTTGATGACGGTGTTTGGATTGACGTCTACAACTTGCACACTGATGCTGGGTATGTGAATTCTTGCAATATTATGCGTCGTTCCAAACCGTCCATTTGCAGCTGTATACGAATCCGTGAATCAATTGCACCTAAAGCGTATTAAAAAAGAAAGGGTGGAATACATGCTAACACGCACCCGCAGCACCGAAGACGACGACGAAGCCGCGCGCACCGCCAACGTCAAGCAGGTCGCCGCCCAGATCGATGCCTACTCGACGGGCAACGCGGTGCTCGTCTTCGGCGACACCAACTCGCGCTACACGCGCGTGGCCGACAACATCGCCCTCTTCACGACGCAGAACGGCCTCACGGACGCGTGGGTGGAGCTGGAGCACGCGGGCACGCCGCCGTCTACGGAGCTGCTGTGCGAGAACCCGTCGACGACGGACGCGTGCGAGACGGTCGACAAGCTCTTCTACCGCGGCTCCAAGCTGCTGTCGCTGACGGCCACCGACTTCCGCTTCGACTCGAAGAACTTCCTGCAGGCCAACGGCTCGGTCCTGTCCGACCACAACCCCATCTACGTCGCCTTCGACTGGGCCGTCGCCGACGCCCTGCGCCAGTCCGACTTCCACGGCGGGCCCCACGGCACCTGGTTCTCCGACGTGCCCTCGCTGCCCGCCTCGCCGTCGCCCGCCGGCGCCACGCTGACCCTCAGCGGCGCCGAGCGCCTCGACTCCGTCGCGCTGGCCCTGGCCGACGGCGCCACCAAGTTCTCGCACGGCGGCACCGGCGGCACCGCGCAGAGCCTGCAGCTCGCGGCCGACGAGCACGTCAGCAGCCTGCGCCTGTGCCAGGACAAGTACAACAACCACACGCGCATCTTCTACGCGCAGGCGACCACCAGCGCCGGCCGCACCGTCGCCGCCGGCGCCGAGACGAGCGATTGCGTCACGTTCGACGCGCCGAGCGGCT
Organism: Lasiodiplodia gonubiensis; assembly: GCA_009829795.1. Classification (NCBI taxonomy): domain Eukaryota; kingdom Fungi; phylum Ascomycota; class Dothideomycetes; order Botryosphaeriales; family Botryosphaeriaceae; genus Lasiodiplodia; species Lasiodiplodia gonubiensis. The sequence goes on along the minus strand of RHKH01000044.1, from coordinate 9,202 downwards.
TCGGTCTGGTCGGCTTCGCCGGACGGGATGGCGACGAGGTGGATCAGTTGGCGGCGATTTGGGGGAAGGTTTGAGTGCGTGGCTGAGATGTAGTAATTGGTCGTGTGTGTGTGTGTGTGTCTGACCCTTTGTCACTGTCAATAGTATATTCAAAATATTAGGAATAATAGTCATGTATATTGCAAACTGACGGAGCGTCGTCGTCGTCGTCGTTGTTGTGCTGAGATAAATGCGTCCTCGCTGGGTGGTGCATGGCGCTCATGACCTTGTTCATTCCTGGCTGGCTGTTCTTGATATTCTCCGAGCTACTGAGCGTAGGGTGAGGTGGAAGAGTTAACTCTTGGCGACCGGCTTGGAGAGGTTGCGCACGGGATGCGTGGCTGGTGTTGGTGGTGGAATTGGATTTAGTTAGCTGCAGCTGTGCAAATGCATGCAGGCGCGAAGTTGCTGGAGTGCAAGTCTTTGAATCAAAGTTGTCTGGGGACGACAGTAGAAGAGAGCTGTGTGTGTGTATTCAGGCAAGTGGTAGTAGTAGTAGCAGCGGGCGGCCGCCGCGCGAGACTTTGGCAGGTAGACTTGCGCGGATTATCACTCGCAGAGGTGAGCTGCCGGTCTTGCGCGTTTAATGTCACTTCAGCCGACGAGGCGCGCAGGCGGTGAGGTTGTCGTCTCACGAGAAAGGTGCGGTTGTTATTATTGTCTCAGGTCGGCGCGGGACGTCGTGTTGCTGGTGATGATGCTTAGCATGATTTGCCGGGAGCTGGCTCATGACGATGGGGGAGCAGCGGGAGTTGGGACGCGCGCGGTGAAGAGGTGACGGTGACGGTGACGGGATGACGCGGGCAGCAGCAACAACAACAGCTGGCAGTCTTGCGAAAACGCAGAGGAAGGTACCAGGCTTTGGCGGAAGATGGCGACCAGCGGCCCGGCATGGAGAGCAGCTACCGGAGCCGCGGGGAATCAGCAGGTGAAGGCGACGGTGACGGGGTGCAGGAATGTCCATGGGGTATATGAACGGTGCCGTCAGTTCCAACTGTCGCCTTCGGGCATCACTCAGGTCGCGTGGCCTCGGCTGCGTGGCCTAGTGGTAAGTTTCATGGTTTATATCACAGAATTTGCTAACACTCTTCATCCATGGATCTAAGCCTTGGGGCATTGAGATGCCCATACTAATAAAATCGCGAGATTTTCCTGTACGAAGCCCTTCGGGGCTCGTGACTACAGTTTTTGCCATTTCTTTTTTGCTGCCTTGGTTGCTTCCTCGCTGTGTCGAGCGGTGGTGGTTGGTAGTTGAGAATTAAATGGTTAAAGAGTAGGTGATGCTCCGGGCGTGGTTCGAATGGGGGACTGTCTTCGCTGCCACGCGCGCCTGCCCGCCGCATTCATACCGCGACCGCTACCATGAGCGTCTCTGCCATTGCTCTGTCATTATTCGAGACCATGTTTCTAAGGCCGCCGCCGAAGTCTTCTTCTGTGCCGTCAGCAGGCGCTCCGTCGTGCTCCTACTGTCGCCTTAGCTGTCCGGCTCCAACTCCAACTCCAGTTTCAACTCCAGCCTTAACCTTAGTTCCAGCCTTAGACCGACGTTCTACAGTCTCCTCTCGTAGCCGATGGCTAGCTTAGATTTGTTTTTTTGCTCATCTCATAGGTGGCTGAAGCCATCGTCCGGACGTGTATGTAATATTTTTAAGTCCACATACTTGACCGGACGATGGCTTCAACTACCCACATATGTTATTCTTTCAAGAGAAAGCTGAGGTAGTTACGCCTGGGGCCTTACTATTCTTCACGCTAGCCTTCGGCTGCGATGTCCCCTGTGGCTCGAGCTCCGGTTTCTGCTAATGCTGTTGGCACTGCTCCATCGCCATTACCTCTGCATGGATTCTTTGCATCCTTGTCGATGGTTCCCCGTCTTCACTTCGCCTAAGCTTATGAATTATGTACTACTGGGAAGAGACTACTCTTCCTACCGTTGCCGCTGCTGATCTTCGGTGTCGCCGTCTCCAATCCGTTGCCGCTTCGTGGGCATCAATGGCGGGAAGGATGAGATGGGCTCTTTGGTGACATTGCCTTCATAGGTGTAGGTTCATTCCTCTACCCACGGCTGCTTAGATTATTGTAAGCTCCAAGCGACCCCACCACACCATGGCACGAAGAGCAGGACAAAGTAGGACATATGCTTGAGATACTCCATTCCTCTATTTACTTTTCCGGTATAACGGCTGTGACAAGCAACTCCGCTTTTTTTTCCGTACTTTACCAAGAGTCCGAAAAACCCCGGCCACCCCTCTTATTAACAAGAATCAGAGCAATTAACCCCATGCAATAGTGTGCAAAAAGAGAATCGTCCAAACCATCCCTGAAGAAGATAGACGCCGAAGGAAATTGGATATGCTCGCGCACGCCATCACTGGAGAAGAGGATCCTGGATGTGTGTTAGTCTTCACATTCATGCAGTTTTCGAGCTTTTCAGTAGATGAACTTACCCTGAAGTGCTTCTGGTTGTTGCCCTTCTTGTTCTTGGTCCACTCCGCCTTCGCCTGGTCACGTTGCGCGCGCTTCGCTTCTCTCTTCTCCACGGCGCGGACTTCCCTCTTCTTGATGTCGCTGACGCCGACCATGCCCAGTCCACCGTTCGCGCGGGTGACCAGCTGCCTGCCGCGACCACGGTCGTCGCCACGACCGCGTTGGCTGGCGTCGAGCTCGACACCGCCGTCGTCCTCGTCGTCGGAGCCGCCGCGGCGCAAGGCCTGGGCCTCCTCGATGGCGAGCTGCTCGGCACGCTCGGCGGCGGAGGGGTAGTTGTGGAGGTTCTGGCGGTAGTAGGTGCGGAGGGAGCGGTGGCCGGCGGTGCGGCCAGTGGGCAGGTGCAGCTCGTACTCGTCGCGGTAGACGGCGCGCGGACCGCTGTGGGTGCGCGCGTGGAAGCCATCCGCGGCCTTGTGCGGGCGCGGGTCGGTGTGCGAGTGGTGCTTGTGCAGGCCGAGCTTGGCGTAGCGTTCCGAGTGGTCGTCGATGGGCACCGACGTGATCTCGTCCGTCGGCACGTCAGACACGCTAGAGTCCGTTTCCCAGCCGTCCTCCGCGCCGTCTTCGCCTTCGGTCTCGGAGCCCTCGCCGTCGTCAGAGTAGGTGCGCGTGAAGTCGTAGAACTCGCCCAGCTCGAGCATCTCGTCTTCCGAGTCGTACGCGATCTTGCAGTGGCCCGTATCGCGCATGTGCGTCTGGATACCTGCCGCCGTGTACACCAGCTTGTTGCAGTACAAGCACTGGTAATATTCGTGGATTTTCCTCCACAAGTGCTTGAGAAGGCCATCCAAATCAACTAGATATTCTGGCTCGGGAATGAAGAGACTGTGGAAACGCTGCATGTGGGCAATGTTCAGATCGCGAGACGGGGAACGATAGTTGCAGAAAAGGCAGTCAAGAATTTGGTCAGGCACTTCGCTCTTCGCCGATTGGGTAGCAGTGGCCGTTCTCGACTGAACGTCGCCTTGATCAGAGTTTGCCGCAGAGTGGTGAGGGCGCGTGGGCCTGCGCGAAATAGGGTCTCCGTCTTCCAGGGTAGACTTCTCCATGCCATCCACGACCCTGGAGAACTCGGCTTCCGCCTCCTTGTCGGGAGTGCCGGTGGACGCCGTCTCGATAGGTTCGCCGAGGGAGAAAGTCGAGCTCATGACCGAAGTAGCATCGTCCTCCTTGGCGCCGGAACGGGCGGCTTTCTGCCTCGCCAGAACATTCTGCTTGTGTTTTTGGCTGTTCAAGTGGTTGTTGAAAGCGTTTTCGCTGAAGTACGTCTTTGCACAAACATCGCAGCTCTTTTCAAACTGGGCTCGGGCAGCAGTGGCGGCGGCCGAGGCCTTGTTCGCGAGGACCTTTTCCGCAAAGATCTCGGAGGAAAGCGGGGGAAGAGAGGCGACACGACGTTTCAGATTGTAGCGACTAGATTACGACATGGCTTCTTTAGCATCATTGCCGTCGTTCGTCTCAACTGGGAAAATATGGGATTTTGACTCACTGCCAATCCGTCTGCATGTGGGCGCGCTGCAGCTCGCTGGCGCGGAACGCCACCTGGCAGGTGTTGCAGGTGAAGGGGTGCGAAGTGGGAGTCGCCATGGTTCCTGGAGCTTTCTGGGCGAGGAGCTGTGGTGCGAGGAAAAGTTGGGTGGTGAAGATAACGGATTGCGTCGGGGCCACTCGGTGGCAGTGGGTCGCAATCGGTATGCGGGAGATTGCCCAGCAGCGCTGGCTCGGGCCTCGAGAAGAAGGGCAGGCGGGGAAGCAGCTGAAGCGGGAGGGCGAGGTATCGTGCAACGGCGGCGGGGGAGCTTGTAAAGAAGGGACCGGCGGGCTAGCCAGTGGCGAGTGCTCGTCAGGATCGGCTTACCAACGCACGGCGCGAGGAATTTCGACAGGCGCGTAGGGCTGATGCAGTGCGAATGACGTCTGAGCGCATGCAGGGTATGCCGGTTGCCCGCCTGCTGACACAGCACACCTCCATCTTTGACTCGTGGCAGCTCGACCTTCTGTCCATCAAGAGCGCGAGATGGTTTGCTAACAGCCTCACCACTGCCTCGAACCCTCGCCTGGCCCCCCGACATGCCGCACCCCGCCTCGCGTGCTGCGTGCTTTGTGACCTCTGCAACCTCCGCCCGACGCCAGCGTCCACCGCCGTCGCCCACCTCGCTGTCATCCCGCGCCCCGACCGCAGCGCGTCTGCCTCGCGCCCCTCCCGCCCTGACCCGATGAGATGACGAGCGACACACGAGGGGCTGCTCCCTCTTCCACCGCCATGGCCCATCCGCCCCAGCCCACCCAGAAGTTGCGGGACGCGTGGGCGCGCATTCTCGAAAACAGCGCAGCCGTAGACACCGACGAGGATAGCGTGGCCGGCGCCCTCCGAACGCGCATGACCAGCTTCGAGTATTTGGTTCGTCGGTGCGTGCTTTTTGCTCCACCTGTCACGCCGTCTGCTGATGTCGTGTAGATACATGCTGCAGATCCGCTACGGATGCGACAACGCCAACTGCACTACTCCCACCTGCTTTAGCTGCGTCAAGCGCGCTACGAACAAGCCCGTCCGCCGCCCCTCCCCTCTGACCGCCAGAGCCTTAGCATATCATCTCGCCAGTCAAGACGACCCGACCAGTGGACTCTGCAATCCGACGCACCTGGCCTTCCGCCTCGCCAATACTGCCGAGTTCGACATCGAATCCGTGGACCCCGTACGCTTCAAAGTCGACTCGCGATCGTTGTCGCAAAATCTGTTTAATACTCGAGTTTCGCGAACTCTCCAGGCTTCTCGTGGCTCAGAAGAACAAGGCGACGCCGGTGAGTCTGCAAATAGCAGTCCACTCGGCGAGGTCAGGAGAGATGGGCTGGAAGTTGAACGAGAGACTCGGGTTGTTGACCCTATACCTTCACTCGGAAGCCACGTTGAAAGGCTAGCTGTTGACCCGCCGTCAATGAGCAATGGTGATGTGGCGGTCAAGCCCAAATCCAAAGCCGCCAACGGAAGTGCCAATGGCCATGTGGTTCCTCCGAATGGAACGGTTCCTGAGCCCGGTCGAGACAGTCTGACCGCATCTACGACACAGTCTATCGACGGTGATTCAGACAGCGGAAAAGAAAACGCCGTTTTGACCCCGCCTAGTGATATCACGCTCGACGGCGGTCCTTTCGCTGGCTCCGACAAGGCTGCCAGGATGACACCTCGCACCGCGCGGAAGGATCGGGACTCATTGGCGAAGTCGTCCACGCAAAAGGTGAGGGTCCCCCTAAAGGCAGACCCGGTTACGAAGCCCCGCTCGCAGTCAAGCAAAACAATCTTCGCCACAACCCATTTGACTTGCGCTATCATGGAGGACTTGAAGCGAATTGCGATGTCGGATGGATCCATACCTGACACGCGAACGAGAGATGCTATCATAGAACCGACGAGCTCATTCCTGAATTCTGGCCCCAAGAAGAACTGGCGCATCGTGGACGAGTGCCTCTTCCGGTGCCTAAGCAATCCGCGTATTCTTATCAAGTCTTTCCGCGAGAAGACCACCGCATGGACGCATCGCAATACACCACTTGCGCATTTGGATGCGTGGGAGATGGAGCATGCGTTCAGGTCCTGGCAATCCATCAACGGATCGCTCATCTATGACAGCCTGTGGCACAGCTTGGAATGTCTATTCACGCCGCCTCCTGAGCTCAAAATCAGGAAGTCGCCGAGGACTAAAAGGCCTCTTCCAGATGATATGCCAAAACGTTCAGACGATGGTCAGTCAGACTACGTGTCTGATGAAGAAGCTGCTCATATCATCATGGTCTGCATACACGCATTGACTTCTCTTGTGACTCGAGGGAAACCCAACGCATGGAAGTTTGTGCGAGGGCTGCGGCCATTTGGATGGATCTCTCCCAATGACACTCCAAACCTGGCAGACAACCAGACTACCGTGCCATATACACCCATGTGGCTCATGATCACGGATCAGCTGGAGTACGAGCCGGCAGTCCGCCTGGCTACTCGTTTGGTCAGAGCGATAGCGGCTCGGCGATGCTTCTTTGAGATGTTGAGAAAAACATCCAAGGAGTATCCCAGAAAGTCTCACTGGGCAATGACTATCGTCTGTAAGCATCTGGTTGATTGCGAAAGGTACAGGCGTGTGGGGCTTTTCCGAGCCAATTGGGACGAGGACAGAGTAATGGATACTTGGTCGAACTGGACCATTGCTGGCACATTGGTGGAATGGCTGAAGACAATCGTCATGAAGAACTGGAACGGGCAGCACGAACTTAAGCGCTGGGATGCTGCCGGAGCGGCGGCCGATACCCTCAGCGACCTTTACGACTACTCGAGCCTCAACATTCATCGCCACATGTATGAACTTTCATACTTCAAGTACAAGCTGGATACCACGGAACTCATCAATAGCTACATCGATCGCAAAGACGATCCAAACTATCGCCACATCCTGCATCACACTTTCTTCTTTCCGAGCGGACTTCTGGTGCAATACTTCCGCGCGCTCAATTTCTCAGTCATGTCAAAGCATTACACGACCGCCGGCAACAACTACCACCTTCAAGACAGGTTCGGTCGGCACTTCCTGAGCGACCAGTGGCGGGATTATCTTGATCAACACTATGCAACCGCATCTAACAGATATTTGTCCTTGGATGTGCGACGAAGTCACGTATTGGAAGACACCCTCGATCAACTATGGGGACTGGAGAGACGGCAGCTCCTGCTACCACTCAAAGTACGTATGGGAAAACTTGAGGGAGAGCAGGGTGTAGATCAAGGAGGTGTGGCGCAAGAGTTCTTCAGGGTCGCTCTCGCTGAAGCGTTCAATCCTGACAATGGTAAATGCCCCATCCCCCTGGACTAGCGGAAATTCTAACTTGAAATCCCAGGCCTGTTCACAGTTGATCCTATAACACATGTAGCATGGTTCCAGCCGTTCTCGTTGGAGCCATTGTCAAGATTTGAACTCATTGGCCTGCTCTTTTCAATCGCCATCTACAACGGCATCACCCTCCCCGTCACCTTCCCTGGAGTACTTTACCTGAAGCTCATTGGCAAGACGGTCCAACCTCATCATATCAGTGAAGGGTGGCCCGACCTTGTAAAGAGCTTCCAATTCCTCCTGAGCTGTGAAGATGATGTTGGTGACATTCTCAGCCGTGGTTACGAGTTCAGCTTCGAAGCGCGCGGTCTCATCATCAACATCAACATGGACGCCGTGAAGTCCGAGTTCGACGTACCTTCACCATACACGATGCTCGATGATGATTCTGTCACCATCACCCCTTCTACTTCCAATCCGACTCCTATAGTCAACTGGCCACCAGGCCCCGAGGCGCCGCTTGTGACGAACGCCAACCGAGAGCAGTTCGTCTGCGATTACGTGGCATGGCTTACCGACAAGTCGATCCGTCCCCAGTACGAGGCATTCGCTCGTGGCTTCCACGCCTGCCTGCCGCCGGAGCATGTGGCACTGCTTCGCCCTTCGCTCCTGCAACACATCGTCGAGGGAAGCACCAACATCGATACGCACGCCCTCGAGCGCGTCGCCCGCTACGATGGCGGCTTTGACGCGCAGCATCCCTTCGTTCACACGTTCTGGGAAGTCGTCCACGCGATGAGCCAGGAGCAGAAGCGGAAACTTTTGGAGTTTGTGACGGCCAGCGACCGTGTGCCGGTGGCTGGCATCGAGAGCGTGGTCTTCTGGGTCCAGAGGAACGGGCCTGATGGCGAGGGATTGCCGACCAGCAGCACATGCTTCGGACGGCTGCTCTTGCCGGAATACGATGGAAAGGAGAAACTGGAAAAGAAGTTGGCGATTGCGCTGGAGAATAGCAGGGGTTTCGGTGCTGCGTGAGAGAGCAAATGCGACGAAAAGGAGGGCTCATAGATTGTGTTATGGGTTAATATAGACTAGTCTTACAGACAGGATATTCTAAACTTATTTCCTCTCTCTGACCCAATTCCTCGATGCTTAGATGTTGTTCGTTACTGCACAATACGCTGACTCGCCAATGCGGACCTCGACTAGTCGCCTGACTCATGATTCCCAAAACTTTCCTGCGCGCAAAAGCTCCAACATCTTCTTCACCCAGCAAGCTCGTTTCCCACATTATCTGCTTGCCACAATTTCCCGGCTTCGCTGCAGGGTAGCGATAAGCCCTTGCCTCTCACACCACACCACCGCGCACCGCGCACCACTTCACCCACATACACACACCACACACCACCCACCATGCCCAAGCGCAAGCGCGACGAGCCCTCCTCGGCCTTCAACTCCTCCTCCTCCGAGCCCGAAACCACCACAAACCGCAATCATCGCCATGGTGCCACCGCGTCCTCCTTCGCCTCCTCGGCCAAGCAGCGCAAGCAACTGCCCCCGCGCCTCGAGCTAGCCAAGAAGCAGCTCACCAAGGCGCTGAAGCTGGCGCGCGGCTTCGAGCGGCAGAAGCTGTCGCGCCGGCGCAAGACGGCAGAGCAGGCCGATAAAGCGGGTGACGTGCAGAGGGTCGACGCTGAAGTCCAGGCGCTGAAGACGATCGAGTGCCAGAAGCTGGCCGAGGCGCACCTGTACAAGACGTTGCTGAAGATCAAGAGCGTGCGGGAGCATCCGGCGTTGCCGCCGTGGGTGAGGGAGAGTGGGGGTGGGGGGAAGGAGAAGGAGAAGAAGGGGGATGGGGA
>RHKH01000062.1:166723-199817 GCA_009829795.1 Lasiodiplodia gonubiensis | reverse complement strand
TCGACCGCAGCCGCAGCCCGGACAGCGACCGGCTGCGCTGCAGCAGCTGCTCGCGGCGGTGCTGCTCGCAGCGCGACCCGGGCAGCGGCGTGGGCGGCGGCAGCGGCGCCGTGCAGCACGTGCAGAAGCCGAACGGCGGCTCCTGGTGCGCCGACAGCAGGCCCGCCGGGGAGCCCGTGGCGGGGCCGAGCGGCGCCGAAAGCATGCTCGGTGGCGGCATCATCATGCTGGCGTGGGAACAAGTGTGCGTATGCGTCGGCGGCGAATACGAACAGATGGTCGTCGTGCTCGGGATGTTTGCGGCTGGGGGGGCGACGGCTGGCGTGGGCGATGAAGGGCCGTACTTGCGGTCGATGTCCAGCGAGAGCTGTTGCATCTCGGTCAACAGCGGGACACGGTGCTCGAGCTTGACGTGGCGGGAAGGTTGGGTGCCCATTGTGTATTGTGGTGTGTGTGTCTTTTTTTTTTTTATTGTGGCTTGCTTGTGTATGGAGGTTTTTGGTGGGGTGGGTTGTAGTTCCGGGGATGAAATGAAAGAGTGAAGCCTAACAAGATTTGGGAAGAGAAGACTATGTTGCGGCGAAAAGCGAAGAGAAGAGTCTTGCTGAAAGGCAAATATTGAAATGGAAGAAGGTAAGGTGTAAAAATAATTTCGAATGGAAAGTAAAGAAGAGCGTCCAGGCTCTTTTGCCTCGACTTGACTTATTCCCCCGGTTGGCGAGTAGACAGCTAGTCAAGACAAGCTTTACCCTCATTCTACTCTCGAGCTTTTGAGTTAGAGACCCCAGGGGTCAAGTGAGTGGTACAGCCACCGCGGACCACTTATCCGCAAGGAGGCGATAGCTACTGAAACTCACCCTGTTACATGATCTGCGGGGGGAAGGGTTCACTTGGCACTGCGCCTGTTAGAGAACACTGCAAGATCTTCAATGCTGGCGTGAGCCTACAACACGGTTTCGCGAGACGCTCGCTCGTGTAGCTAATCGCGTGCCGTTGAGGGAGGAGGCGATCTGGTTGGACCCACACTACATGCTCGCCATCCACACTTGCATTGCCCCCTTCGGTAAGGGAGCACACCCCACCAGCGCAGATCTTGTTCGAGTTCCCGAGTCGCCGCAACTACGATCCTCAGGAGGCTCGCACATGCATCCTAGCGAGCGCTTTTCGAAATAAAGGTAAGAACATGATTCCATTTCAGACCCGTGCCTCATCCCCATTTGAGTTACCCAAAAGCCAAAACCGGTCATAGCAAAGTATTATGCAATAGCTAGCCCCCGCGTATTTTCAAAACACCGTCATGTCTCATCCATGGGATAACTGGATGGACCTATCCCGCAAAAAGAAGAAAAATAATTGATCCAAAGATTTTCTGGGCATGCGCCCTCCTGCCCGCTAGCAGCACTACTAGGGGGAAAATATGTTTAGCGGAGCAAAAGTAGTGTGCCTGAAATCCCTTCATGACTTCAAAACGACAAACCCGCGAAAGAAAATGAAACGTCTCATGATGGCCGTCTTATACAACCATCCACCATGCGCCACCTAAAATGCCGATGAGAATTACAGCAGTAAGGAAGCCAGCACCAGCCTTGTCTCCCGTCGAAATAGGATCAGCCGATGTCGGCGTCTTTTGGCTATTCGAACCAGCCGAGGGATTTCCTTGGGAAGTTCCGCCAGTCTTGTTGGTAAGAGGTCCAGCAACGGTAGCAATAAGAGCAGTACCCATGACTTCGAGGGCAGCCATCTGCTCACCGACACCAGTGCTACCATCGAATGAGCCGGTCGTCCATCTCAAGCCGCACTGACTCCCGTCATTTCCGCCGGTACAGGTTTTGACGGCGGCCTCGCGCGAAGCTCCCAGGATAGGGTCCAGTTGTGCCGTGGTCCAAGGGGCAACTTTGGTCGTAGCCGCCATCCAGCGAGAAATGTAGGCCTTGAAAGAGCGCTGATCGATGTTGCATTTGCCGTTGGCCTCGCAGGCAACTTCCTCTAGGACTCCGTTGTTCTTGGTGAAGACATCAAGTCCTGTGATGATTCCCTGTAGGCGATCATGCCACTTTCCGCTCTGTTCATTCTCCTTGCCGGCTTCGGCGCTCTGAAAACATGTTAGAGAGTCCCGATCAGGATAACAGCACTGTACTTACAATATTCCACATGGTGGCCGCACCATAGAGGAAAACACCAGCATTATACGTCCACTGAATATGGTTGATCTGTGTGCAGTTGATCCTGTCATCGGTGCCGTCGTAGAAGTGGTAGTTGCTGTCCATCAGACCGATGGCAACGGTCCAGTCCCAGGCTATCTCGGCCCAATCCGAGTACGTCTCGTTATTGGTGTAGCGAGCAAGCCGCGCAGCAATGTTGAAGAAGCAGCCTTGGGAAATGGTGTTCTTGTAGTTGTAGCCGTTGTTGAAAGTGAAGATCTGCCACTTAAGGCCACCTCCACATGTTTCGTTGTCCCAGCGGGGTGCCTGAGTGTTGAAGACAGCCTGAGCCAAGGCAAGCCAACCCGGTTGTCCGTCCGGCGGATCCGGGTACTTGTTCTCAGCGGCTGACATGGCGGACATTCCCCAGAAAGCTTGGTCATCATTCCCTAGAGTCCGTGATTGGTTGGGTGGCATGTAGTCTTGCTCGGGACCGATCTGGTGGAGCATGGCCTGGGTAGTGATGGTGTTGAACTGGTCGTCGCCGGTGTAGTACCAATAGTCAATCAAGGCTCCGAACATGGCGCCGGCCTCCCACCAGTAGTAGGGGTCGGGCAAGTTTCCGGGAACGTCACCCGGCCTGTCACCAGTATAGTACTGCGTCATGCCTTTGGCAACTGTCTGCATCGCTTGCTTGACGGAGTCTTGGGACAACGTTAGCTACCGCGGCGTTGTAGGATGGGGGATGACGTACTCTCATCGGTCCATGTAATCGAAAGGGCAGCCTCGACACTTGTCGCGCCGATCAGCGCGGCGGTCGCGAATGTGGAGAGCTTCATGACTGCGACGACGGCGATGCAACGAGGTCAATACAGAGAGATGCGCCTTGGTGGCGGCTGCAGAGGTAGGTCGTTCGCAAGGCGAGGCGGACCAGACGGCCGCTCCGAAGCGTGGAAAATGCGCAGTCGGAGCTGGACGCGGGCTGGTGGTAGGAGCGCGGGCGAGCGAGTGAATGACGCCCGTAGGAGCGACGGGTGGAGATGGAGCTGGCGGGTGCGCAGCGGAAATCCGGGGTAGACTGACGATCGGGCGGAGGCTGGCAGGCGCCGGTGCGAACGGATTCTTGCCCGCGATATTCGGGCGCAAGAGGTGCTAGAGAAACGAGCGTGTGCTGCCAGAGGAGTTCAGGTCGTGAGGTAGCAAGGTCGCCCGGCAGGCTAGGGGGACGGGCTGTAGGAAAGGCTGGCGGCCAAGACAAGGCAATCCTGCTGGCGCCGTATTGCCTTTGCCGGCTGAGCCACCATTCGCGGGCACACAAGCATGCTGGGCAGGCTTGGGGCCTCCAGAACGGAAGGTTCTAAACCTAGAGCGGCCGTTCCTTACACTATGCGCGGTTGCCCAAGTGGCGTAACAAACATGCGGCGCGCCCGGCGGGGCGGGGGCAGCTGCTCCCAGGCTGGCCCTGTCTCGCATTGCTTCAGAGTGTCGCGCGCGAGCTGTAGCCGCCGAGCAGCCGCGGCTGCTTATGTAGCAGGCTGCAGGCGCGCAAGAATAGCTTCAGCCCCAATGTCTACGTAGTCCCGTCACCGCGTGCTCGATTCGCAGGAGCCGCCGCCTGCCCAACCGTGAGGCTTAGCCGCTCGTTGCCACGGCTTCCGGCGCCCACGTGATTGCCAACGCGCCGTGGTCCGCTGTTGCGCGCATCAGAGCACCAGTGTATTTTGTTGCTCAATCCCATACTTCTTCCTCGTCCTTCAATCTCTCTACTTGTGCATCACCCGCGATTTTCTGCAGCCCCCGCAGAGTGCAGAGCCCACAGCGTTGCAGCCCGCGCCCCGCGCACGCCTCGAGAACGAGACTCTTAACGACCTGCTCTCGGCGCTCCCAGCTCAGCCTCCCTTCCAAGTCAAAGCCATCCTCGCCAACGCCAGCGCCCGACCACCTGGCTTCCCAACCGACACACCCACCCGTCGCTCGACCGACCACATATTTCCCACCACCTTCCATCACCACAACAGCTGATCCGCTCACCACTCCTCTCATCCTCACCTCCGCCTCCCTCCACCGCACAAATGGCCGACCGCGAGCAGCCCTACGACCCCTACATTCCCTCGGGCGGCAACGCCAGCCAGAACAATGGCAACCAACGCACCGCCGCGCTGCAGGCTGTAGGTTCCCCGACTCCCCCCAGCCTGCGTTCTGCATCGCACCCGCGCCGGCTTTTGGAACGACGCGGCAGCCAGCAGCGTGGGACACGGCGATAGAGCTCTGGCACGGCAGCAGTCGCAGCAGCCACGCGAAGGCACAAAGACCGCCCTTTGATTGCGAGGGACCAGGCCTCCCACGCTGCGTCCGGCATCGCCGCGGCAGCGACGGATCTGCTGCCTGCCGACCCTCGCGGTTGAGCTGCTACACCTCCTGATTTGTCGCACGGTCGTGCTAAAAACAACAAAGTGTCTCAGCTGTCCGCTGTCGCCGCTCCGAGAGCCCAGCGGCCGTCGCATCGCCGCCGTAAGGTTTACCGTGAATTTTGCTGACAGATGGCCTGCAGGAAATCGACAGCACTGTCGGCATTATGCGCGATAACATCAACAAGGTGTCGGAACGTGGTGCCAGGCTAGACTCGCTCCAGGATAAGACCGACAACCTTGCTGTCTCCGCACAGGGCTTCCGCCGCGGCGCCAACCGCGTGCGCAAGCAGATGTGGTGGAAGGACATGAAGATGCGCATGTGCCTGATCGTCGGAATCATCATCCTGCTTGTTATCATCATTGTGCCTTCTGGTGAGTGCTGGAGCGCTGCGTCTTTTGGGGGCCGATTTGCTAACAAGCATCGCAGTCGTCGCCACTCAGAAGAAATAAACGAATGCTATGCGTATGCGAAGACGCGACTATCCGCGATGGCATGTGTTCACGACCGATGGACCTCCGGGGAAATACCCCTCTCTCCGGAGTGTAACTCTTACGTATCTGGCGAATATGGAGCGACGGGGTTCTTTTGATGCTGCATGCAGTTCCGGCTTGTAATAATTGATGGCTTCTCTACGATACACCTCTGCTAGGAAACTACCTGTTCATGTTTACCAAACGAATTGAGTTGGCTGGGCCCCGTGGATTGTGCGTGTCTAGTCGCGTTTACAGGAAAAAAGTGATGCCATGTGAGAAAGACGCCCATGGTCTAACTGCTGAACTTCGGCATTTGGGTGCTTGTGACCTTCACAAATTTACGTCATGCTACGAGTTTGTTTTATAGAATCGCAAAGCGGCGGGATTAAGGTATTTAGAGCTCCGGCCCAGCCGTGAGGGTGGAACCGAGGGGCAGGCAGCGCGCGAAGCGGTATTTCGACTTGTTCGAGTCAATTGCATAGCTGTGCGTGACCATCGTGACTTGCTGCGCCAACGGCATTGATGTCATCGTGCGGGCCCGATTTGTCGGTGCGGCGCGAGTGATTTTCGCAGGGTGGCGCGCTGGCAGGCGGACGACGGCCAAGTGAGTAGTTTGTCTGAGTACAGTTGACGAGAAGGGCTTCTGGCTTCACCGGTGGCTAGCGACGGACACGATGCGCGATATTGATCGGCCTATATCGGAGAATTGGCCCGCACGCGCAGGCGGCCGAAGGCGTGAGACCGCGCAAATGGGCGCAAGAGGCGGAGTGCCACCAAAAAATTAGCGACCACAGGGGCTCGAGCATGGCATGCAGGTCTCGACGCGCTGAGGCAGGGTCAACAAGACCAAATGGGCTGAGCGGCGTCTAGGGCTTGGGCGGCGGCCGGCAAGTGTGGGGATGGGAGCTTGCGCGCGATCTCGGCGGATGCAGCCCAGGTTCAGAAAATTCGGCGGCCACTATCGCTACAAAACATAGTGACGCCGTGCCCTACTGTCCGCTTCCCCGGCCACGCATTCCCACTCGCCCTCCGCCCTCTGTCAATTTCTCCCTCTCGCTGCTGTCCATGCCAGTGCAGCGCGGTTAGTCGGCGTTGACTATCTGCTCCAGAGAGGTGAGAGCTCCCCACTCCGGCCTGCATTGTGCTCTAGTTGAGCCTGGCGCTGATAAAAGCTGCGCCCAAGGACTCATTCCTACCTCGCCCACCAAGAGGTCGCGCTTCTCTACACTCTCCACTCTCCACTCACAATGCTTCCTCTCCGCTCCCGCGCTGCCAGCGCGGCCGCCCGCAACGCCATCCGCCGCGCTCGTCCCTCGATACCGCGCGCTGCTCCTGCAGCTCTGCAGTCATGCACCGCCCGCCGCTATACTACCTCCAACGAGAGTCGCCAGGAGGGCGCGAGGACTGCTATCATGAAGATCCTCAAGGACGTCGGTTCCAAGCGTGAGATCCAGCAGTACCTGGCCCAATTCAGCTCGGTGCAGTCCCAGCAGTTCGCCGTTATCAAGGTCGGTGGTGCCATTCTGACCGACCACCTTGACGCTCTCTGCACTGCTCTCCGCAACCTGACCACCATGGGCCTGTACCCCGTCATCGTCCATGGCGCCGGCCCTCAATTGAACCGTATCATTGAGGCCGCTGGTGTTGAGCCGCAGTTCGAGGAGGGTATCCGTGTCACGGACCCTAAGACGTTGGGCATCGCCCGCAAGCTCTTCCTCGAGGAGAACATGAAGCTGGTATCTTCGCTGTGGGCTGAGGGTGTCCGCGCCCGTCCCATCACGGCTGGCGTTCTGGGTGCCGACTACCTGGACAAGGAGAAGTGGCAGTTGGTTGGCAAGATCAACAATGTCAACATCAAGCCCATTGAGGCTGCCATTGCCGCCAAGGAGCTCCCGGTCTTGACCTCCATGGCCGAGACCGACGCCGGCCAGGTCCTCAACGTCAACGCCGACGTTGCCGCCGGTGAGCTTGCTCGTGCTCTGGAGCCGCTCAAGATTGTCTACCTGTCGGAGAAGGGTGGTCTCTGGAACGCCAACACCAACGAGATGATTTCAACCATCAACTTGGACGAAGAATACGACCACCTCATGGCACAGTCTTGGGTCAAGCACGGCACCAGGCTGAAGATCAAGGAGATGAAGAACCTACTGGAGGACCTGCCCAAGTCCTCCAGTGTGGCCATCATCCACCCGTCTTACCTGGAGAAGGAGCTCTTCACCGACTCCGGCGCCGGTACCCTGATCAGGCGTGGTGACAAGGTGAAGACCGCGAACAAGCTTGAGGACTTCGATGACGTTTCCAAGCTCAAGGAGGTTCTCGTCCGTGACAGGAAGGGCCTCGATGCCGAAGCCGTCGTCGACCGCTACATTCAGAACCTTGGCCAGCGCCCCTTCAAGGCTTACTTCGACGAGAAGATGGAGGCTCTTGCCATTGTTCTGCCTCCTACTGAGCAGGAGAAGACTGCCCACCTCGCTACTTTCACCATCACCAAGTCCGGCTGGTTGACCAACCTCGCCGGTAACATCTTCACCCGTCTTCAGGCCGATTTCCCCAGGCTCATGTGGACTGTCGATGTGCACGACGAGAACCTTACCTGGTTTGCTGAGCGTGCTGATGGTTCTCTGCGCCACGGCAACGAGGTCCTCTACTGGTACGGCATTACTGACCTCGATGAGGTTCGCCAGTTGATGCTCGAGTTCAAGCAGCATGGCCGCTCCATGTTCGGTGACATCAACCTTGAGTCCCAGCTCAATCGCGCTGCACAGTACGCCGAGGGTCTCAGGGCGAGGGCTGCACAGAACTCCCAGACCAGGTCCTACTCTACTAGCGCCCGTACGCTTAAGAGGAGCTCCATCCTGAGCTCTGCGTCTGCCTTCAAGGCTCCCTCGTCTTCCAGGGGCTACGCCACCACCACCAACCCCAACCCTCCCTATGGCATCAAGTTTAAGAGCAAGGACTGGCCGTCGAAGGTTGCTCTGATCGGTGCCCGTGGTTACACTGGCCAGGCTCTTATTGACCTCATGAACAACCACCCCAACATGGATCTGAGGCACGTCTCTTCTCGCGAGCTTGCCGGCAAGAAGCTCCAAGGCTACTCGAAGCGCGACATCACCTATGAGAACCTGTCTCCTGACGATGTCCGCCGTATGGCCGAGGCCGGCGAGATTGATTGCTGGGTGATGGCCCTTCCCAACGGTGTTTGCAAGCCCTTCGTCGACGCCATCGACGCTGCCGGCAAGCCTGATACCGTCATTGTCGATCTTTCGGCCGACTACCGCTTCGATTCCAAGTGGATTTACGGTCTCCCGGAGCTCGTCGACAGGTCCAAGATTGCCAATGCCACCCGCATTGCTAACCCTGGCTGCTATGCTACCGCCGCGCAGATCGGCATTTCTCCGATCGTTGACTTCCTTGGTGGCCAGCCCACCATCTTCGGTGTCTCTGGTTATTCGGGTGCTGGCACCAAGCCTAGCCCGAAGAACGATGTCAACTTCCTCACCAACAACCTCATTCCTTACAGCCTGACGGACCACATCCACGAGAGGGAGATTTCTTCTCAGCTCGGCACCCAGGTCGGCTTCATCCCGCACGTTGCCGTCTGGTTCCAGGGCATTCACGTAAGTTCTAATACAACCTTCCAGCGCGTGGTACTCGACTGACCGCTATCTGTAGCACACCATCAACATCCCCCTCAAGCAGGAGATGAAGGCTCGTGACATCCGCCAGCTCTACCAGGACCGCTACGCAGGCGAGAAGCTCGTCAAGATTGTTGGCGAGTCTCCTCTCGTCAAGAACATCGCTGGCAAGCACGGCGTCGAGGTCGGTGGCTTCGCCGTCCACTCTTCGGGCAAGCGCGTCGTCATCAACGCTACCATCGACAACCTCCTCAAGGGTGCTGCTACCCAGTGCCTGCAGAACATGAACCTCGCTCTCGGCTACGGCGAGTACGACGGCATTCCCCTCGACTAAACGAGACGTGGACGATGGAACTTTTGCGCTGAGCGATAGCAGCTGTAATAGTAAGCGGACCGGGGACTTGTTTCAAACCCTCTAGGGACTCCTTTTTTTCCTTGGTTGGCACGGAAAACAAAAGCGGACGGACGATCTATTCAACTATCCTCAATTGCCAGAGGATGACGGGGGATGGGTCATATCGACTGGGTTATTCTTCATTTTTTCTTATTAGTGTGCGCTGGGTTTTTGTATATACAGGCGCCATGTTTCGCCTGGAAGTGCGGACAGAAAGTTTTCCATTTTTGCGAGAGCGGAGCGAATGCGGGCACGTCCGATGTGTCGTGCTTTTCTTAGACAAGGCGGGCCGAGCGAAGAAGAGAAAGGGTCGTGTTTACTTTGTCACTTTTTCTGTATGTGTTTTAGTGATGTGAATCGTAGAGCGGGATAACATGTCCTGATGTACCACTTAACAGTGCGTGGTGACGTCATGACCGCTATTGAGACCTTACTTTGGGAATTGAATTAGCTGTAAGGCTGGCTTGAAGTAAGTGGTGATGTGTTGTCGATGTTTTTAGCATTTCACTTGAAGGGATTGCTTATAATTGCGAAGACCAAGATGTGAAGAAATACTGGAGTTTGAAGATGACTTGGCAGTAAATACCTTTCTCAAATTAGCAAAAGAAGAGTGAAGAGAGCACATGAACCGGCAATAAATTGCTGACAGCCTTTCTTTGCCTTTCCCGTCAACTAGGGGGCGGGCGGGTAGGCTCAGGCGCATCAACAACGAATCGATCAAGCTAACAATTGTCCAAGCACACCTATCTGACCCTCCTGTCTTCCCTTTCTCTTATCGCTCCCGCACGTCAGACACGTCTGGTGTTGGCTAACTAGGTCAATCCCGGTGCAATCGACGCCGCGTCGGCAAGACCCAGCGCCACGGTCGCACCTGCCCCCCGCAACTTTGTCCACGCTGGCGTTAGTGAGCTCAAGTTGAAAAGAAAAAGAGAGGGGGGTGAAGAGGGCAAGAAAAAATGGATGCCGGCGGCGATGGATGGAGAAGCTGGGTTCTCAAGCATTTCGGGTACGGAGTTCAACAGGGTCGAGTGTGCTGATTGTCAGAGTCGGCGGAGTGAGGGAAGGGCGAGATGGTGTTGGGGCGGGGAAGAGGAGGCGCTCGTGGGTGGGTGTCAGACGGCGAGGCAGCATGTAAGGATGACGCCCATTTCTTGGTGGTGTGTGGAGCTAAAGCGGCACGAAGGGATGATTGAATTTTTGGACGGGCTGCAGCACTGTCGTGGTCAGTTTGGAGAAGTGCCCAATGGCAAGGTCGCGATGCGAGGGCAGGAGTTATGATTTGAGTTGCGAAGTGTAGATTACGGAGAGTCCGGAGTGCAAGAGTTGATACGTGGATGCTGCAGAATCCGCGTGAGAAACAACCACGTGTTGTTCTGCCATATTCCTCCTGTCGCACTCAATATCCCTCCCAGCTTATCCACCAATGTTCAATCACCATTGATACCAACGCGGCCCCACCGAAAGATATGCCAAATTACCTCCCGGATGAGATATGGACCGGCCGATCACGAGAGATCAAATACTTTTATTTTAAGCCGGGTTTTACGGGCATCGGAATTGCTTTTGCAACCCCTTTGCTCCCACAATTTTGGTGGTGGCGATAACACCATTCTCAGTGTCGCTGAGCCGGCACTACCCAGTCCCACAACCACCAGAGCAGAAACGAATCCGGCGCAAGGCTATCGAGCGGGAAAATGTCGCACGGGAAGGCCGGGACAGCGAAGTGATCAGGTTACTTTGTGCCTGCAGTGCGCCGCATTGGTCCACGATGGAGATTGTTCATCCCGCTTTCATGTGATTGCCCTTGAGGTCCAGACCAACTCCCAAAGTGGTAATTCGCGAAGCGGGTTCGTAACGAACTTCCGCGAGGAACCTGTTCCAGAATGTTGTGACGATATTTGCCACCAAACAAATATGTGGTTCGCCGTGGAGTCGGCTGCGGATCTAGGTCCGGGGGAAACAGGTCCGAAGGGATATCATTCGCCTGATCAATGGGTGGCCTATCCGCGACAATACACGGTCGAGGTGGAGTGGGGCTTCGCGGGCGGACGCGCGTGATGTTGCATGACGGGCAAGAAAGTCGGCATCAGAGCAGGCGGCGGATAGGCAGGGGAACGCTTCATCGGTCTGGGTCTTGGGGCTTTGCCACCGGAGCTCGGCGTGATTGGAGTGCTGCAATCTTCCGCTCTATATCTTCCCTCTGCGAAACAAGTCGTGCTCGCTTCGTCTCCAGCCCTGCAATTCGTTCCTCGATGGGCAATTCGTAGACGGTCTTCTGCGCCTGGGATTACTGTTAGTGTCAAGCCGCAGACATATGCTGGGAAAGGTAAATTGAAGCGCAAAAAATGCCACGGAGGGGCCAAGTCCCTCACAATGGCCTTTAATAGTGGAGGCTTAAGCTACACATACCTGCTTGTAGTCTTGTTGGAACTTCAGGCCAGCACCGTACAGGGCACCAGTGATAGTGATTGCGCTAACGGCGCCGGTGAGAACAATTCGGCGAATGGTCTGTTGCGATACCATGGTTGTGTGGTAGAAAGGCGAGCTGGCGATGGTGGAGCAGTGAATGCGGAGGGACAGAAAAAGCTCACAGCTTACGGGCGGACAGACCCTTGTCGCTGGTTTAACTCCGAAGCTCCGTCAGTAAACAGAGCCCAGCTCCCACCCGCACTCTGCACAACAACAATCGCTCGCAACAACGTACAGTTCCTCAATCGCCGCTCAAACCGCGCATCGCCTCACCATATCAGCTAGGACTACCATCCACGCCTCAATCATGTCCGGAATTCATCGTCCGACCAGCACCGGCTCTCGCATGGGCAGCGCGCCCTCTTCCCAGAAGCCCCGCCAACTTTCGCACCTGCACTCGCAGCTCGCCCAGCTCACGGCAAACATGGCGGACCTGGAGAATCTGTTGCGCATGACTGCTGTTCAGGCAGAGAGCATGCGTGGCCTTGGAGGATACTGCGGAGGAATGTACGTCTGATGCTCTGCGGCACCCCACCATGCGTGCGAGATAAGGAACGCTGCTAATTCATCTCGTCTATCAAGGTTTATGGCAGCCAGCAAGGTGCTCGGAGAAGAGACCGTTAATGGGGGAAGTGCACCCAGCCCGTCGGGAAGCTCGCGCGACCACGATAAGAGTACACCATGAGGCTCGAGACTCGAGATCTCTTTCAATTATGACCGGCCCTCAACAGCAATTGTATTCTTCGGAGAAGCCGACGAGCAAGCCCGATCCTACCATGATCATACGGCTGTCACATCCACGCGGTTACGCTCTTCAACAACCTTCCGGCGCAAAGCAATCCTCCCATGCACGATAAGACGCATGATGCTTGATGACGATACCACTAGGAACATGGGACCAAGGGTTGTTTATCTGCGCCTGTACCATAGTCCTAAGACGCACAAGCGCGTGCGGAGTGGCCGTGTTTCAGGGTTGATGGCATGTGAAAGTCAGCACCTGCTAGACTAGGCGTAGGAGTGAGCAAACGCAGATAACAAAATGAATTCAATGGAGTCTGGAGAACTTTGCCCACTCTACAAAATAGGCGGCTCCTGTGCTAACTATCGCCAATCTCTCCGGTCTGCGTCTTCGAGATAACAAGCCCTCATGCACCCCACAAATTCACCCGCGCAAAAGGCTATCGCCCCATCTGTGGGGATCCAGCTGGCAAGGCCTCCCTCCAGCTTATCATCAGCCACCGCTGCGGGATGCACGGCCACCTGTCACCTACAAACTTTATCAGCGTGACAACGGCAACGACGATCCGGATGCAAGTAATTGGACACGCAAGTAGCTCCGTGGAGGTCATTCCAATGCAGTGGCGCAAGCCCCAGGGAAGATAAGATTTGGAGTGATCGTCTTGTCCCATCCCGTACCTGTCATCATACGCCTATCTAGGAAGCTGTGATCATCGCCCACAAGGTGCCTAGCAACCCGCTGGCGACGCCCCGCCGGTCGACTAGCTTCGGAAAATACGACATGTTCTGCTTTTTCCTCGATCGTCTCCCTGCATACGCTCTTTAAGGACACGTAGGGCCTTGTTGACAGGCTGCTGGGAAGGGACCGGGCCGTTGAATCCGGGGGAGAATGATAGGAAATAACCAGGCCTGTGCCCCGTCATTGGCAGAGATGGTGCAATCTGGTCAGATGCAGACGCCAGCAACCAGGCCAGGCCGGCACGCCTCGGAGCCACTTATCAAACGCGGGTTGTTTCTGGTCACTGCGCGTGCGTTTGCGATCCGCTGGGCTGTTTGGCGCTCGGCGCGACACGACACAAAGATAACGTTATCTGGCGTCGAAATCGCAAATCAGCAGACGTTGCGCTCATTGCGCAGCCTAGCAGCTTTGCGTTGGTCATTTTTTAGTACCCCGACCGCTTCCAGGAACGTGGGTGTGGGCGGCCTCGTCGCAGTATAAAGGTTCAATGTGTCGTCCGCCTCGGAACGCTTCTGTTTATAGTCAACTCTTCAGCCCAGCGCACCGGACCCTACCAGGACGGAGCCTCCTCTCGGAATATGTGGAGCGTTGAGACCGCATACCGGGCACCAGGAACAACATGACGGCATGGATCTCATGACGGACCTCAACACCAAGGACCAAGCTCACGCGTGCTCGACTTCCCGAAACGGAATATCTGGATGGACGCGAATCACCATCGGGCAGACGGACGACAATGAATCAGAACAGACCTATGGACCTCGTCACTTGCTCACCCGCCCCGCTCGTTACCTGGACAATGTCATGTAAAGTCTGTTGGGGGCCAATGGACCGCAGTGGAGCCGCGAAGCGCTGGAAGAAAGGCGGTGGTGAGGCTTGCTGAGGGCTGACCGCCACGAGACGCACTGCGAGTGTCGTCGACTCGCGTGCACATGGAGGTGGACGAGACATGGCAGCCTCAAGTCAGCAGCATTGCGTTCGGAGCGTTCTCCACACACACCAGCGGCCTTCTGACCGACGCGCCGCCGCGGGGATTGCCTGGCTACATGCTCCGCGGTGTAACTGGAACCCACGTCGTTGCTATATTTCACCGCTTTGCTGGCAGCTGTCGTGGCCAGCGGCATGCGTCGCCGGAGATAGTAACGGTGTGCGCTCGGGACGAAAAGATTTAGGGCGCGCCTTAACGTTCACGACACGGAGGGACCGAAATCCCGGTCGACGATGCCCAGTGTACGAGGGATTGACCTCTCTGGCCATTGTGAGGCTAAGCGGGCGGTGGCCCTCGCGAGCATGGTGAGACAAGCGCTATGCAGGAATCTCCGGTTCAGGAACTCCCGGTGGCTTTTTCGACGGTCCGGCATACCTGCGGTCGGAAGGGATGCGAAGTGAGGGCCCTCCCGCCGCGTCGCTCCAACCATAGGGCGGGCAATATGACGACGGGGCCACTGCCGGAGCTGCTACTGGATACTGGCGTTGGACCGGGCTGCACCGGGGCCGGAAACAAGCCGTTTGCTCGCCAAAGCTTGCGTGGCGCATTCCATCATCGCGCGGGATGGAATGAAAGCTGGCGGCGGGTGAGGAAGGGAGGGGAGGGCGGCGCGGAGGCATTCAAAATCAGGGTCCTGGGGCGGGTCAAGGGCCTTCAGGCGCACACAGGCGCGCTGGAAAAAGGACCCCGAGGCCACACTAAACGGCGGCCTCGTTTCTGTAATTTGGGGCTCCCGCACGCCGTCATTGGAGGCGTCGTCGCGGAGATTCAGAGCGCGGAGGCAGGCCCTTCAATCATCGCGGGCGGAAGGCGGCGGAGGGCAGCGGAGGGCAGCGAAGTCGTGGCGCGGCAAGCCACGGTTCAACAGCTAAAGCCGACCTGCAGATCGCATCCCACGGTGGCTTGCATGGCGACCCCCACTCGGACCACGCCGTCTTGCCGCAAAGGGCAACGCTGCGTGAGGCAAAGGCCGCTCGATTGCTCGCGGCACTTGCTGCTGGAGGCTGGCACGGTTCGGATCACCAGGCACCATGTCGTCAAGCAGGGTCTGCGACAGGCGGCACTGACGACACAGTGCAACAGGCAGATTGCATGCGGTGAGCTGGATCTGCGCGCCTCCTGCTGGCCCAGGAAGAACACGCGCCCAAGCGAAATCCGCATCGCTGCATGTCGCCTAGCATGTGAAAAGGCCCACATTGGCTGCGGGCTGCCCGCTCACTCAGCCCGCGGCCAGGGCATCACAGCGACGACGCTGCTCAATGCTCGAGACAAAAGAGATCTCCTCCGCCACGCGCGGATTGAAACAGTTACACTGCAGGGCAGATCCGTCCAGGGCACCCTCATCCGACCAGCATCCGACGATAGATCCGACGCTGGCGGGTGGGCGACTGAATCTGGGATGCGCGCGTCCCATCTTGCGATCGCGAGTCCAAATGTCGATGGTGGACGTTTATAGCGATTCCCAGCACTGTGGTCGCTCACCCAGAAACTCTATTCAATGGCTGGTCAACATTGACAAATAGGCTGTTGAGCAGTCGAGTCGATCATGGGAGTCCTTGCTTTGCGCGACTCGCGGAGCGGCCGCCGCGGCGCGCTGGCGTGTGTGCGCCCTCTGCCACGCGACAAGCTCGCAACGGTCCGTTGCTGTCAAACATCTGGTACGCCGGTGGAGCTGTTGAAGAGATCTCGAGCCGCCTGGCGCGGCCAGCTGTGCTCGAGGCCCCGTCCTGCCGGCTCGCCGAAACCACCCGCAAGCAGAGCCAAGTCCGCGCTCAGATATGCCAGCCGTCCAGGCTGTCTATTTCAGATTGATTCCAAGCGGGCTAACGAGACCCTGCATACGTAGGCGCGGCGCGGCAGGCCGCGAAGTGGACTGTGATGGTTCCTGCCACCGGTTGCTTCGGGATACGGCCGCTACGGCGACGGTGACTGGCGGCGCCGTGCGGTGGAGAAATATTTACCCTTGGGCAAATCGACCAAAATCGTCTCATTTCCAGGCCCTGCCCGCCGAGCGGCTCACGAAGCAGCGCAGGCAACGGAATCTGCCGGGGGGCCTTGTCGAGCCTCACGCGAATTCGGAACGAGGTCGTTGGTCCGACAGTCGCGCAGAAGATCCGCATATCGTTATATTCCTCTTTCGAAGCGCGCGCGCCGCCGTAGCTGAAGCGCGAAATCTTGCTTGGACGAACTCCACCACCGCGTTTTAGCATTCGCCGCGGGGAGGGGGCTGGGTGGGCGCATCATGCGTGCAGCAGCGTTTCCACCCTAGAGCGTTGGTCCGTCCCAGATTCCTCCCGAGCCAGGTGCAGGCCGCCGGCAGTAGGGCAACCAAACCGGGCGGAGGGAGGCAGCGGAGCTTGGGCATCTCCGCCTTTCCTCCGCTGGGGCATGAGTCGGCGAGAGCTTGGTTTGAAAATACCGGGAGCTGATTGGAGCCGCAATTAAAGGTTGGTCTTGCAGCAGGCGGGCGTGCGTCAGATCGCGGACACGAGCCAGTAGTCAAGCCGGAGGCGACGAGTCCTGCGCTGGCGTGGAGACGCTCGCGTGCCTCAAACCGCGTTCTTCGGGTCTTTTAGGAGAGCGGCGCGGAGGACAGGAAAAAGAGGGAGGGATCAACTCCGGCACCAACGCTCGAGCGCAACGGCGCCGCCGGTGGGCCTCTGTTTATTGCGGGCATCGTTGCTCGGAATTACGGCGGCATGTTCCATGGATGATGTTCTGCATGCGGGGCGGCGTTTCTTTTCGGGGTTTCTCTCTACCTACATCTAGACGCAGCTCGACGAGGCGGCGGTCTGGAACTGGCGGCCGTCGCGGCCGTCGCGGCTCGCAGCGAGCATGTGAGACTCCGCCAGAGCGGACGGGATCATGTATCTAGTCGACGCGGTTGGAAGAGGGAGGAGGTAGATTTTCAACGGTGAATCTCCTACAGCGCTACCGGCTCGCTCGCGAATCATGGCCGCTGGACGCTGAGCCGCGCTGCTGTCCAGGCGCGGTCGCATGGAGACGAACGGCAGATCGAGCACCCAGAGAAAATCCACAGACCAGGGAACGCTCCCAGGGAGTGGGCAGCGAGATGCAGATTCATCCCGCGCGTTGCCACCGCCCGCAGCGTCGTCAAATGTGTCCGGCACGCGAGGAAGTGGAATAGAAGTGGAGCTTTGGCGGCGTCGTCGCCGTCGCCGCCGCCGGCGGACGAACGAGGGCCAACCTGGCTCGGGTAGGTCGAGATGATGGGCAGAAGGAGGCTTGCCGGCAACCGGCGCGCAGCGAGTCGTGTGCTCGCGAAGGGAGAGGGAGATCATCCATCATCGTTGGTCGCTATGACACGCGGAGCCGCCTGCTGCCGCCCTAGGCGAGCTGAGAGCAGGCACACCTCCACGAGCGTCATCACCAGCTCCCAGCGGCGCGCGCAGCCGGCCGCCCGCGTGCCTACCGCCGCCCACGCTCTCACCACGCGCCCCCGCGCTCTTCCACCGACGTGGGCGAGCACGGTCGAGACGCGCATGAAGCTCCCGGTGCGGCGCAGCAGCAATATCTGGCTTGCGCGGACGTGACTCGCTGCGGCATTACATCAATCCTCAAGCCCATCCGCTCCCGTTGCGCTTCCCGAAGCGTGTCGTGCGCCTCGCCCCCAGCCATCCGCCGCGGCTTGGTGCCCTAGCTGCCCTGCCCGGCCGTTGGTCGTTGACGCTCGCGGCAGCCGGCTGGCTGCGCATCATCGCACCGCGGTCCTGCTCCTGCCTGCTGAATCCTGCCGGCCGCACGCGACGCCAGAGCTAGTCGCTGCGCATACATCATTGCTCTCGTACAGTCCAGCGGCCGTCATCTCGCGCGGCGGCGCGCTCCCTGCACACCCGGTGCGGCGGCACAGGGCCATCCTGGACGACCTGCGCGCCACATTTGCCGGGCGCTGTTGGCTCGTGGACGCACCGGCGGTGGGCGTGCGCGAGTCGACGGCGGGCCAATTCTCGCTCGCGCACCCCACCAAGCCGCTAGGGCGACTCTGGCATCCCACACACAGCCCAGCGCAGGCCACTCGCGCCCGGCAGCGCTGCGCACCACACCACCCGCCAGGGCCCCAAAAGGCCCGAGTCCATTCACAGCGTCGCAAGCATCATCCGGCCAAGGATCGCTAGTCCAGCCTCAGCGATTGCCCGCCCGGTGCTAGGCCAGCTTCTGAACGCTCTCCGACCGAGCGGCCTCCCCATCACGCCGCCTACTGCCAGCCATAGAAGAGCACTGTAACAAGGTCGCTCTCCACTGGTCGCTCTCCCGTGTCCATACAATTCAGCCCTTCCCAAGCCCGTGGACCGCTGGGAACAGCAAGAGGCAAGACCACCCTCGAGCACGAGAATCCTTCCTCCTGCCACACCTGTCCCGAACCCCCGTGCTTTGCGCAACACTGCCTTCGCCAATGTCGGACGCGCAACATGGGGAGCGTGGGGGAGGCATGCACGCCTCTCCCCTCTCTGCCGACTTCGACAACGACGCTATTGGAGCGATGGCGGATCTACACTCCTTCCACACATCATCTTCGCCGCGGCACGTCCGCTTCCCCCAAGGCCACCGCGACGACGTCTCCGGCACCTCCAGCGCCGTGCAGTCCCTCACCTCGGCGAGCACGCTGGACAGCACCAAGCTGGATCTCTCACCCTCCGACTCGGCCGCCCGCGAGGGCGTGCTCCGGGACACCTTTTTCCCGCGCCTCAAGAATGACGCGGTGCCCAACCTGGACGACCCTGAGGAAATGCAGAAGAAAGACCCCATCGGCACCCAAATATGGAAGCTGTATAACAAGCAAAAATCCCAGTTGCCCAATTCTGAGCGCATGGAGAACCTGACCTGGCGGATGATGTCGATGAACCTGCGGAAAATGCGCAGGCAGAGTGCACAGTCAGTTTTAAGATTTTGCGACATTCTGCGTGTCTGGGATGGTGTTGACAAAGCATGCCACTAGGTTATCTCACAAACCAACCAACGACGATAAGAGAGCAGGCTCGAGACCCACAACTGCACCCAGCGGCATCGCCCAGCTACGAAGCTTGTCTCGGGACAAGCAAGCCCAGCTGGACTTCGAGGCCGGCAAGGCCGAGCCCATGAACCTCGACGATTTCATCGTGCCCTCTTCAGTCGCCTCTCCAGCCGGCGTGCCACACTCGCCCTCGGCCTCGGACGATCAGCCTTCGTCGACGAATGCCACCGCTCCCGCCATTCCGATAAGGAAACAGAGTCAACTGAACGACCAGACCCTTCATATTTCGCGTGCCTCTGCTCCCTCGGTGCAGCCGGTAGTGTCGAGAGAGAATGAATTCGGTTATGTGCAGAGGCACGTACGCAAGACGAGCATCGACGAGCGAAGAGTAAGTTCCCTTTCCGGCGAATTGTTATCAGGAAATACCCATGTTAATCCTTATCAGCCTCCCAAGAGGAAGCCGGACGCGTCCCCGCAGGTACCCGCTGTGAGCAGCATTATGATACCCCACGACCCCGAGGACCAGGGCTTCCACGACTACTCTCTGGACCAACCTCACCCTCCTCAGTTCCAGCAGCACTCCAACTCCAACCAGATCCCTTTCAACCTCCACACCTTCGATATCGACAACGATCCCATCATCAACTCCGCCGGTCCCTTCCAGAACCAGTTCACCTTCTCTCCCATCGGATCGCCCATGGCTACCAACCAGGGAAACAACTACTCTAGCATGTTCAACAACGCCCATTCGATGGCGTCGTCTCTCAACTCGACAGATTTCTACAACTCACCTCCAGGTTCCGCGTATCCCTCGACCGTCTCGACGCCTCAGCCGATCCCCGAAGGCGAGCAGATCTTCTTCGGGGATCGCAGCGGCATGGACATCAGAGGACGCATGGGCAGCTTCAACCCGCCTCATAACAACATGTCCAGCTCGATGCAGCCGTTCATGTTCAACCCTACCGCGGGCGACTCGCTGTTCAACAACGTTTCGGCGGCGGGGCCACCACCGCCTTTCTCGGCGCACTCTTACCATCAAAGTAGCCATGTGGACCCCAATCAGATAGTTCATCCCAGCTTCTCGCATCCTACGCGCTCTCCCAGCATGGACCTGTCGAGGCATGACAATATCTTCCAATTCGGAGCGGATTCAGACGACAATGAGGATGATGGCGGCGCGTTCGCTGACCGCACGATGCCTATGCAGTCGCAGTATTCCCCAATGGACGATTCCTCGTTGGACTTCAACGGGACGTTCCAGTGGGATACCAACAACCTCTCGAACCAGTTCAACCCGACTGCCGCGCGCTTTCCCGCAGGACCTCCACGCAAGACAGTCACGATCGGGCCAACCGAAATGGTTCCCTCACCGCAAGATTGGAGCACCGGGGGTAGTCTGGGGCGTACTCACGGTTCTGCGGCTTCTGTCAGCGAGATCCGGAATCGTGGTAACGATCCGCGCCGTCAGAAGATACCCCGCACCAGCTCCACGCCGAATGCAGCTGGGCTAGCCCAGCAAGCGATGCAGCAGCGGCCGCAATCCTCCCCTAACTCGCCCCCGGAGTCGGGTTTCAGTTCGGCTGCGCCATCTCGACCGGCGAGCCCTGGTGGTAGCAAATCAGGCGACCAGAGCGGCGCACCAACCACATGCACCAACTGCTTTACGCAGACCACACCCTTGTGGAGGCGCAACCCCGAGGGTCATCCGCTTTGCAATGCGTGCGGTTTGTTCTTGAAGTTGCACGGTGTGGTGCGCCCGCTGTCGCTCAAGACGGATGTCATCAAGAAACGCAACCGTGGCAGTGGCAACAGCGTGCCTGTGGGCGCGTCGAGCAGATCGAAGAACAAGACGTCGCGCAAGAACTCGATCGCCGCGCAGTCTACTGCGACTACGCCCAACTCAACCAAGGCCAGCGGTGCTGAGTCCGAATCCCCGAAGTCGATGGCGGGTTCGGCGTCCAATACGGCTGCCAACACTGCTAGCAACGTCAGCGCTACTGCTTCTAAAAATGGCGTCGTGCCAATTGCACCCGGTCCCCCCAAAGCGCAGTCGCAGACCTTGGCTGCTTCTGCTCCGGCACGCAATGCTGCCGTTGCTCCCAAACGGTTGCGGAGTGCGAAGCCTGGCAACCAGGATACCGAAATGGGCGACGCAGACGACACGACTGGCAAGTCCGCCCCCTCTGCTAGCAGCAACAGCCAGAGGAAGAACGAGCCGAAGCCTCTCGTCCAGGCTCCGCCATCTATGGCCACCCAGCACAACCCCATCCAGATGGGGTCCATGGGACAAGGCGCGATTCCCGGGTCCGGAAGCGGACCGCAGGAGTGGGAATGGCTGACAATGAGCTTGTAGACTGCCGGTTGTCTCACCCAACCCTCAGCAGCGTTACATCTGTGTCCACCACCTTGTCTCTCCACGCGTCCAGTTCGACGCGTTCTCGTAAGCGTTCTTTTCGTCGAGTCTGACCGGCGTTGTTGTTTCCACCTGAACCAAGATGATACCTCGGGCGGGAGTCGTTGGAAGAGGGACCACCGCACTTCCGCCCTCGCTTTTTTGATGATGGCGTGTTTGCACACTTCGAAGAGACATTGTTACATGGCTCTTTGTAGAGTTCTTTTCGTTATCCGATCCGTCATGTCTGAAGTCCGACGAGCACTACCACGTTCTTTCGGGCCTGTGTGGAGGAGGCAGGCGCTCTGCACCGGCAAGCGGGCCGTCGGCTCGTGGCGCAACACTCGATGTGGTGCGGCATGAAGCGACGTTTTTTTGCGGACCATAATCCCGGTTCGTCTAATACCTAGATTGACAGCGGTGGAGGAGGCAGGCGCTCCGCCGTGAATGTGGATAAAAAGACGAGAGAAGAGATTGACGATGAGATGGCGACTCGGAAGACAGTACGAGGGAACCATCAAAACGGAACCAACCTACGTGGGTGATGCAGTGGAGGCAGGCGCTCTGCAAAACCTTTGGTGCCCGTACCTAATACCTTTCTTGGCGGCTGCTGCTTATTCCGTTTTCCTGTTGCTCTGCTCTTTTCCCCCTTGTTTTTTTGGCCACGAAGTTTACGATGTGATTCCCTTGTTCAGCCGTCACCATTCTCGTCGTCCGGGAGTGGTGACGGTCGTTTTGGTTCGCGCAGCACTTTTTCGCGTTGTGTTTGCGCCTCAGCTCGGATAACGGGTTTTCGGCCGCGTTTTGTCGTTGTATTGCGTATAGACTGGGGCGGTGCTTTGTAGGAGGACGCTTCGCAGATGGGCTCCGATGGTGGTTGTCGATGTTGTAGTTTCTGCAGGCTGATCCACTTCCGGACAGTGAGATTTGACGCAAATCGAGAGATTGATATCCATGCTTCGCCGATGGAGTGCTTGTGTGTGAGGTGACTTTTTTTCTGCTCTGAGGCCTTTCTTGACAAACGACAACACCATGAACGACTAGGTGGAAGGGGAAGAGAAGGCGATGGAGTAGATGCGAAGGAACAGCAACATGCGGTGCGCTGTCATCCTGACGAAATGCTTGTTCACATGCCTCCCTTCGATTCATGACTCGGATGAGACCAATCATTCTGAATGGGATGGGAGGATGTGGTTCATCTCGAGGCTCCGGCCGGGTGCCTGCGTGTTCCCATCCCGATTTTTACTTTTCT
Source organism: Lasiodiplodia gonubiensis (assembly GCA_009829795.1). NCBI lineage: Eukaryota > Fungi > Ascomycota > Dothideomycetes > Botryosphaeriales > Botryosphaeriaceae > Lasiodiplodia > Lasiodiplodia gonubiensis. The sequence continues at coordinate 177,212 of RHKH01000062.1, read as the reverse complement.
TATCGCGCGGTTGCACTGAGGACACAGGCACCAACGATTGGATAGTGGGTGAGCACACGACGAAACCGGAGGGCATCCCGTGCAGGTGCGCGCGCGATCTTGTCCGAAGGAGATAAAGGACCTCTCTCTCTCTCTTCTCCAGGCAACCAGTGCTAGGTTTGGGCCGGTGGGGTGGTGTGTGGGTGTAGTGCGTGATATTCATTGGGTTCGTTCCTTTTCGGCATCGGGCAAGAGGAGTCAGTGAACCCATCCATCGGAGATCTCTGATGGTGGTAATCGTGCCACTGTCTCGCTCGGCGTTCGGTATGTCTGCGTTGCGTTTTCCATTATCTTATCGCTTCCTGATGAACCCTTTTTTTTATTTCCCTTTTTCGCGATGCAAGCCATGGATGGCGCCAAATGTCGTCAGCCCAGTACCTCCTCTTTTCTTTTTGCCGGGGTTGTATCCGTAGCTCTTTCTATCCACTCTTGAACGACAACGAGGATGCAGCGTGAGTTCTGGTCCGAGAAGGGTGGTGGCGAAACGTGGAGGCGATTCAAATGTGATAATCCCAGGGGGTCGAGATGGTTTCCCTCCGGCAGGCGGCAGGGACAGACAAGTAAGAGTGGAAGAGGGTCCATGCGGCTCTTAAGAAGACTTTTTTGCTCCCTGAGGGACAGCAGGGTTGCTAAGAAAATATAAGCTAAGAAAGACGTGATCCCCACCTGACGTTGGGCCTGGGGGTGGTCAGGGCTTGGTTTAAGTGTTAGTAGGCTTTTTTGTGGAAGGTCAAATCAGCGTGAGCGGGAAAAAGAGGGAGAGGGCGGGCGAGGCAGAGAAGAATAAGGGCCAGGGCTCTGTTTTCTTCAATCGGCTTCGATGCCGAGGGTGCAGGAGGCTGGTGGGCGTGTGTGGCCGTGCCAGCAGAGTGCTCAGATCGCAGGGCATTTCTCTTGCTAACAGCAATGCCCTTTTGGGCCGGGCGGGTGGTGCGCCTTGGCAAATGGCGAGCGCCAGATAGGATGACGCCAATAAGGGCGCACCCCGAGGGCCCCTACTTCCCCGACGGAACAGGGGACGGAGCCCGCGGGTAGCCGCCTGGTGTTGACGGCTGGCGATTTTTTTCTTTCCGGGGCGCGTCTTCGCTTTTCTGCGGCTCCTTCCTCGTGCGCGGTTGCGCGATAAGCCCCCGCGCCGCGCTGGAATCTTTGTCTTCTCCAGGCTTTGCCAATCACTCCACTGCGACCGGTGAGTTCTGGGCGCGCGGGCCGGCGGGGATCGTTCGACGCCCGGAACAGCAAAAACTCGACTCGCTCGCCAGCGGCCGCGCCGGAAGCCGGAGATCCGGAGAAGAGCGTCGCGGCTGGCGGCGGATGGAGATGATGGATTGACTGCAGCAGGGGAGAGCATTGCTGGTGGGAATTACATCGACGTAATGCGGACGCCGGGCTGATGGGACATTAGGTAATTTTTGTGGCCGATGCCATTCCTCTAGAGGCGACGCCGCCCGTGAGAGATTTTTACAATTTGGTGGTCTTGGCACGCGCGACATCGTGAAACGGGCGGTGTTGACGACAGAGGTGGTTTCGAGGCGGCTGCACTGAGCAGTATTGAGGGCATTACCACCACGGTCTGCCTGCCAAGTCGCGCTGATATAAAGATGGTTGCCGTCGACCTCGCTTGGACCTTCGGCTGCGTATCTTCGACAAGCTTATTGTACACCTTCGATCGCCCGTCAGTCGATACCCACCCACACCTGCCTCTGGGGGAAAGCCGTCTCCGGATAGCGGCAGTAAGAGCTGGGGAAGCGACTTCGGGGTCTCAACGTCTGGCATGACTTCAACGTGACGGCTGCGCCACAGGTCTCCCAACACATCGCCCGTCCAGCCGCGCCGTCCAGTCTGCTGTCAACAATCGCTGTCAAACCAATCGCTCTGTCCGGCACTCATCTGCGACTCGGTCGCCTGGAGCTTTCCAGCGCCTAGGCCAGAAATAGCCCATCAGCTATCAGCCACCGCCAAAGTCTAACCCCACCTCCGCACTTCCCCCTCGCCAGCGCTTACTCGCGACCAGCTAGCCTGTGCCAGCTCCGCTCAGAGGGATGTGTACGTTGTGCTCGCCTCAGGCTTTAATTGCAGATACAATGCCTGATTCAGACGTCGTGTTCCAGATGTGCGTCAGATTTGTAGCGCTTCTCCGACACTTCCGATGGCGTCTCGGAACCGTGGATCTCACCAGACGGATCTCGAGCCGACCCCATTTCCCAGATGCACCCCGTCCTTAAGCTTTCCTCTGACACCTGGCGCCCGTGAGCTTGGCCTCGGCTTGTCCGCTTTGAGCCATAACACCCCGCGCTATTCTTGGAGCCCAGACCTTCGCACAGCCAGTGACCCCTTGCAGCGCTTGTTCCTACACCAGAAGTGCCTCAAACTCTCCTCTTCCAGGCAGATTCCACGTCTCGCACACGCTCCGCTCAGCCCCCCAGCGCCAACGCCATGCAGGGACGACTTGCTAGCCCGTCGATCAGGGCCTTTCAGAGATCCAGTTAGATTCGAGATGCCGCCTGGCGGTGGCTGAAGGTAAGGCTTGATGTAAGCATTGGGCCATACCGCCGCGCTGGACGCTCGATAGCTGCCCGAACTTGGAACGGTAAGCGTGCGAGCACCCTTTAGCCGTGGCGCTACACACAGCCCCTTCGCTGCCGTGCTTTCCGCCTCGTATACCGACTTGTGGTAGACCAGGCACGGTTAGGAAACCCAGTAAACGAAGCTTTGCGGAAAGCATAAAACCCGCGGCTGGTCCGCTGCTTGGAATGTTTTTTTCTCCAGCATCAAATCAACTCTTCTTCACCATCAAAGATACCCATTTTCTCCTTCTGTTCGAAGAAAGGACTGTTTGATACAGTTTCCGCATAGCCCATCCTCTAATACTAAAAAAACACCAACCACCAATCACCAACATGCATTTCTCCACCTACACCCTGCTGGCCCCCACGGTCTTCATCTCTCTCTCCCAGGCCAAGAACATCGACATCATCGTCGGCAAGACCGGCCTTACCTTCGAGCCCAACTCCACCACGGCGGCCAAGGGCGATACTCTGACCTTCAAGTTCTGGCCCAAGGCGCACTCGGTCGTCCAGGGCGGCTTCGATTCGCCGTGCACGCCCCTCGACACGGGCTTCAACTCCGACTTCGTCCCGGTCGAGTCGGGCGCCGCCAACCGCACCTTCGTCGTCACCGTCAACAGCACCGACCCCATTTGGTACTACTGCTCCCAGGGCAAGCACTGCCAGAACGGCATGGTGGGCGTCGTCAACCCTCCGTAAGTCGAATCCTCCATTCCCCCCCGGCATCAACAACAAAAGCAAAGCGGCTAACCACGTTTCTCTCCACATCAGTTCAAGCAACCGATCCAGGACCCTCGCAGCCTACTCTTCCGCCGCCGCCGACGTCTCCGAGGCCGAGACGCCCGACAGCGTCCGCGGCGGTGTCTTCGAGTCTTCTTCTTCGTCGTCGTCGTCCGGCGGCTCCTCGAGCTCCACTCCTTCCGGCTCCGCGGCCACTCCCGCCTCGTCGACCGGTGCCGGCGCCTCCATCATGGGCCAGGGCGCCGCTGGCGTTGCTGGACTCGTCGCCGTCGTCGCTGGTCTGTGGGGCTTGTAAAAGTTTTGTTTGGAGTAGTGAAAGCGAACCGAGTGTTTGTATACGGGTTTGTAGATTGGAGTGGGGGAGCCAGAAGTGCACGCGAGAGAGGAGGAAGGGGAATGCATGATCGGGAAGCAGGAAAGTCCGGCGTCTTGATGGCGCTTTGATGGCCGTTATACCTTTTTCATCTTCTTTTTTTCGGGGGAGTTTTTCTTGCTTTACCAGCCTGATACGTGTGGTTGCATGGTATGGGAGCAGAAGACGCATTTCAATAAGGAAATCAGAGCCACGAATTGATGCATACTCGTTGCTATATTTGAATGACTTGATCTGTACTGCGATTGCTATTTGTCTTCTAAATCATGGGTTCTGAACGACTCTCTTGAACCTTTGCCTTTTGCCCAAATTCTTTTGTTATGTTGGGGAAATGCTACCATAATGCATAATGGTCTTGCGTCTTTTACATGACGAGGCAAAAGGGAGGAATTCGAGCGATGAGCTTGGCCATTGTGATATCTGTAAAATTTGAGCGCGTTTTGTTTGCTGCGAGCTTTCAACCAAGGAGAGGAGTAACGTTGGAGATGCTGAGCTCTCCAAGTCTTGAGTCCTTTTATACATAATGACGCTGCCCAAGAGCCGAGTGTATGGGTCAAGGTCTGGATCTTTTCAAGGTAAATATTGTTATCGAGAAACAAAGAGTTGAACAAAGACAATTTGACGAGACGGCGGAGAATCATCACTAAAAATGGACTGGACTCTGGTCTTTTCTTTGTGCCTCTGGCAAGTAGTGTTCTATATTGGCCCTGCCTTCGCTTACACAACGAGGCAGGAGGTAGGAATTATTCCGGGCTTCGGAATGCTAGTGATGCCCATATTGATGTATCTAATGAATTTTGGGTGTTTGTGTTTTGTTTAGATCGAAATCTCATGCAAGAGAAAGAAGAAAGATAGAATATTCGGGTAATCGAGATCTTAAATATCTTAAGTTCAACTCTTAAAGAGGGCCCTTGGCACCATGTGCACAAGTCCGGACTCTCCTTACACCATAATGGGTCAAAGAAGGCCAGACAAGAGCGCGGTTATCAATATTGTCGCAGGGAAATAGTAATGCACAGCAGAGTGGTCTAAGGAAACAATGGATAAGTCACAATGGCTTTGTGTATCTTCTTTGTAGCTCGAGTAGAAAGTCCTCTGTCGGCTGGATGTTGTTGAGCTTAGCATTTAAGCAAACCTTCGGATAATTAGAATTGCATTCAGGCGAAGGAATAAGCTGCGCTCGGGACAGGGATATTGAACGCCTCAATCTTCCCAAAGGGTACAGAAATAGATTGCTCAGTGTTTTGTCATTGATGTAGCGGCCTTGTCTAAGACCTATATGTTGAACCCGTGTCCGGACATGATCGAAATCTCCAGAATCAACAGTATACACTTACAAACTTCAAGGTAACGAAGCTTAAACGAACGGAACATCCCACCCTATTCTCAGCATATCAGAGCATTAACATGGCCACTCCTCAGAGCTACAAGGAGCACTCCTGGAACGTTTGCATCGTTCAGTAGAGCGCCTCGAATGTCTTCTCCCGAGAACTGTCGAGACAGTATTTGATCATTGGCCTATCGTCGTCCGGCTTAAAATTGATTGGGTCTTATCTTTCACTTTAATCTTGCGCCTGTAATCAAGTGACGTGCCGCACCTGATCGCATGACCTCAATGTTTGGTTACACGGAAGAGTGACATTGTAATCTCCGTATACTTTTTTTTTTTTCTCTTGAATTTTCTTAATCGCTTTCCGATGACGTCTAAGTCGGAAACTATAAATGTGTCCTATCAGCGCTACTAGGGATCAGGCCATGCTCCAGGGCCTCAGTTTGAAACATGCACACAGATTCGTGATAGTGTGTCGAGGCAGATACGTACTAGCAACAGTGGCGCCAATCCTGGCCACCCGCCCCCCGTCAAAGAGAAATAAGCAAAAGTTGTTTATCCGTCTGTCTACAATAATGTAGACTGACCTGGTCACCTGTAGTATTCTCATTTCGCTTTTCTTCCTTTTTCTTCTCCACGGCTGCTTCTGCCCCCTCTCCTCTCGTGTTCTGATTGGGCGCGACAAAGTCGGTGGGAATGTTGACATCTGGGATGGTTGGTCCTGGGAGAGAGACGCGGCATCGGGACTGTGGAACCTCGGGAGTTTTCCTATTTTTACCTATGAACGCGGGAAAAGCTGTATGATGATGGGAAGGGAATGAAAAAGAGTGTCTGATGACTTTTCTGTGTCACTGCCGAGTCATCCCTTTCGTCCCACTGCCTCGGGGACTGCCTCGGGGCTCAAACCTTTCAAGAAAATGGCGCGTATGCCGAGGTCGTTTCTATCACTTTTTCTCACTCACGTGGAGGTGTGAAGGCGGATGAGCAAGATGGTGTGTACGAGAGATAACGGCAAGTGCCGATACAAAAAAGCAAGGGTTCGGGTAAAGGAACGTTTGGATCGGTGAGGGGGCGAGTGGAAGGATTCAACGGCGGGCGGGGGCCAGGGCATGGCTCCGTTCGTCAACGAACCCCACCTCACTGTAGACAGGATGGGACCAATCACTGACAACCGACACGAGCAGAAGTTAGTGAAGGGCGGATTCGGGGGAAAAAGCAAAATGATACTTGATTGCACCGGCTTACCGATGCTGAGGACTACGAATCTCGTTCGGTCGCCATGATCCAACGCATAACGCTTGCAGGGGAGACGCGGAATATTGCAGATCGCCAAGAGTAAATGAAAATGGGGTATATCCCTACATCGGGGCAAGACAAGATGCTGAGCCGAGAGAAAAAAAGTTTAAAAAGCAAGAACACCATGAGAACGCCTTACGCTCGCTCCTTGTTGAACTGCACAAAGCCGTCTTTCCGAGCCGGAAAAGGAAACATGGAATAGTAAACAATAGCCGGTGCCAAGTCGATTTTGTGCCGCGAGGCATCCAATCTCTTCTGAAAATGGGCGAAATGAAAACGATGGTCTTAAATTCTGCATAGCCGACAATGTCAAAGTAGGTGGATTGGGTATACGCTGGCGTGTCCGTGTCCCATTGGTAGGTTTTGATGGCGGCCCACAATTGTTGGGACGCTGCAACAGGATAGTGTTGGGGTTGCATTGGAATATGTCCGAGGGTGATATTGCGGCGAATTCAAACAGGACGTCGACAAAGAGTCGTTAGGAAGCATGAGCATTGGAGATGTTGTGATGTGCCGGGTCTCAGCGGCCGACACGGCGGTCGAGATGCTCAACGCGGCGACGGTATGCCTTGACTATCTCCCCAATGCGGCGGATCTTGTCGAACTCGACCTGGAGCTCGTCGATCTGGCGCAGGATCTCGTGGAAGCGGGCGATTTGGGCGTCGGCATCAGAAATGATGTTGCCGGCGCGGTCGTACTGCATGGCGGTGGCAGACTGGGTCTGTTCGGAGAGCTGGGTGGGTCAGAGAAAGACGGAGCGGATCGAGAGTTCGCAGGACTCACATGGGACCAGCGCTGCTGGATGCTGTGCAGCAGACGGTCAAAATGGGAGCTCAATGCCTGCAGGCTGGACGGGTCGAGCAGCAGACGGCCCTGGGACGAGGCCTGGCTGGCGGCGCGCGACGAAGAGCCGCCATGCTGGGAGAGGGCGACCTGCTGGTGGTAGCGGAGAGTTTGGATTTCGCCTTGGGTCAGGCCGAGCTGGCTGTCCGGAATGGATGCGGCTGGAGAGGCCATTGTGCGGAGGCACGCTCGGCGACGGCATTGTCAAGCACTCACTGCCCGCCGCGTGCCATGGACGCGGGGAGGTGGGAGCGGAAAGGTGGGCGGGTTGGGCGAGACGCGCGCGCAGGAGGGTCAGGTAAGGTAGTAATAAGGCAGTAAGGTGGTTTGGGAGGGGCCCGGCAAGCGGCCCAGGCGTGAGTTCGATTTGACGCTGCACGACCAACGAGCGCGCAGCTGCAGCCCTATCGCTCCCGCAGCCGGCAGCAGCGCGACGACAGAAAACACACCCTGCGCACCACATCCCGCGCGCTGGAACAGCGTTCGCCATGCGCCCGCAGCCACGCCCACCGCCCGGGCCGCGCTTTAACTACCTTCCTCGACGTGCCCGCACGCCCGGGCGGTAACGGCTCTGCCTGCGACCTGGCCACTCACGCCGCGCCCTCGCACACCACTTCGCCCTGCGGCGCGACTCCAACGCCCTCGTCCTGGGGTACTTGCGCCGGAAGATCGTCCGCATCGGCACTGCGCGCGGGTAAAGATGGGCCTAAGGACGCAGGTCCTGTCCGCCGCATGTCGCCAAACGTCAACGCCGCCGCCGCTGAGCACATGACGCCTCTGACCTCAGGCGCCCGACTCTCTGGCCCGCGGATGCTGCCTCTTTCAGCCTGAATCCGCACCACCCATGCCAAACACCCTCCGGAGCACCCTGCCCCGAGCACGAGCCCGCCCGCTTAACTAACTGCTTTGCTCCCGGAGCCTCCTCTGCCATATACGATGCCAATTTCTCTGAAGCACTGCGGATATTGATGCCGCCATGTATAGGCCTATTTAACAAAGACTTGCCCCCGTACCTGTGTTTCGAGTGCCAATGGTTGCAACAATAGTGTTTTGCCTTTCGTCACCATGCACGTTTCAAGCCTCTTCTCCATCGTGTCTCTGGCTTGCATCGCCTGTGCAACTATCCTGCAGAATGGCCAGGTCCGTGACGTGACCTTTCCAGACACAAAAATTACCCTCGACGACTCCAGCAACTCGACCTGGACGACATACCCGCCCAATGCCACCGAAATCGGCTACAAGGGTCGCTGGGACAGCAAGCATATATCCTGTAAGTCTCATGCTTCATCACTGAGAGCGGGGCTGACACTACCAGGGTGGTCGTGAGTCTCTATGAAAGCTTGAATTGCACCAAAAGCCAATCACCTTACCCAGAGCTCCCGGTCTCAAATTAGCCTTCACCGGCGAGCGCCTTGCAATCACATTCGGCCAATACACCTCTCCAGGTGTCCTCATCGGCTACCGTCTCGACGGCCAGGACTGGGTGCAGCTCTTTCATTCTCTGTTCACTTTCTGCCTTCTCCACTGGCCGCAGTAATGGCACTGCATTGCCGCTAACCCGCCCTCTGCCAGCAATTCACCAATGTAACCGCCGATTCTACCCACCTCCTCATCACTCCCAGCACTACTGGCTTCAACCTCACCAGCTCCACCACCCGCACGTTTGAGCTCCGCGTCACCAACTGGTCCCTGGGCGTTCAAATCGCCTCCGTCCACGTCTCCCGCGCCGGCGGCTCCCTCGTCGGCCTCCCGCTGGCTCCCCGCACCCTCGAAATCATCGGCGACTCCCTCTCCGCGGGCCAGTACGCCACGTACGAGGGCCTCGCCTCGTACGCGTGGGACCTGGCCGCGGGGCTGGGCGAGACCGAGTTCAGCATCACCGCGTACCCGGGCATCTGTCTGGTCGACGCCGAGTGCTGGGGTAACACCCGCGGCCAGGTGCGCCAGTGGCGCTACGCCTCGGACACGTCGTGGCGCGCGACTGAACTGTATGGCGCCGACCACGCCGCTGCCGAGCCGTGGGACTTCGCCGCGCACCCGGCCGCCGACGTCGTCGTCGTCAACCTCGGCACCAACGACAACAACACGGCCAACAACGTCAGCGCTGCCGCCTACCTCGACGCCTACGTCCAACTGATCGACGACGTGCACGACGTCTGGCCCCAGGCCCAGATCGTCCTGGTGAGCTTGTGGAACGGCTTCAGCCCCGTCGGTTCGTCGTGGGCCCAGGGCGGCGCCTTTGTCGACGAGATACAGGAGGTGGCCAGACGGTATGAGGGTCAGGGGTTCGTGCATTATTTCAATACGACGGGAATCATGCAACACAATGATATTGTAAGTGGGCACTCCGCCGAACAGTTCCCCGACATGGGTGGATTGGGGGAATTTGGGGGGATGAGGAGGGAAAAGGGGGGAGGCGGGTAGTGTGGAAGAGACGGAACGATAAAGACAGCCTGAAGACGGGCTAAAAGAAAAGAATTCCCCTGAACAGAAAATGGCAGGAAAAGAAAGGACAAGCAGCGGAAAAGGGAACAAATGGAGAACCTAGCGCCGGCGAGGAACATACTCACCCTTTGAGAGAGCAAAAGAAGAGATTGCTGACCATGATTTTTCCCGAGCATCCTAGGGACCGCAGTGGCATCCTACCGACGTCGGTGCCCTTAAGCTCGCCAGCCACCTCATGCAGTTCATCAAGATTAAGTTCGACTGGGATCTGCTGGCAACCGGCCCCGAAGTCCAGCATGAGACACTGTACTGGAATGATCAGGCAAATTACTAAGTCGCTTCAAAATTACATATGCGCTTTGTTGCTTGAGAAGAGATCGGGAGAGAACGCGCAGGATTGGATGCCTACGTATACAGAGGGGTATTACAGCCGAAGGCTTACATGAATATGTTTCTCTGTGTATCAGGCTCCAGTCCAAGATCGCAATGTAGCTGGCTGAAGCAATCGTCCGGATGTAAGTTTGGAAGCAATAGTTCTATATTCACGTCCAGACAACAGCTTCAACTGCCTGTAAAGTCGAGTGTTGTTTCTCACAAAGATGCTCTGATACCTATTTGTACATATCAACGAAAAGGGGTAAAGCCCTCTAGTGGCCCAAACGTTCACCCCATATTACAAAAGCACGGGGTCTCTGAGTTAGAAAGATGTATATCTGATACTTTTATTATTACTCATCTATTCCGCACGTATTAAGCAGATGAGAACGAGATTCGGGATACACCGACGCCCTTGCCGCCGGCCAGGCGAGTTTAGGGGTGTACGGCGTGGATTAAGTGACAAATACCTGGCAATTA
>RHKH01000062.1:107134-166242 GCA_009829795.1 Lasiodiplodia gonubiensis | reverse complement strand
GCTCGCTTAAAAAAAAAAAAAAAAAAGCATTGACCAGCAATTTAGTGATACAGAAAATACAGGGGTGGGGGAATGTGTCTTTCTATGTATTCTTTGGGTGTAGATTTTTTTACCTCGTCGGCAACTCTTTCAGACGCGGATGACAATGCGTACGCCGAGGGCCCGCGCCTCCCTCACGCAGCAGGCCAGACAAGTCCGGCCCACACGTCCGACGAGTGCGTGCTCGCCGCGGTCCGCACACCACGCACGAGCCAGGAGCGCTGCGTCAGCCCCACCTGAGAGCGTGGCCGTGCAATCAGTTGGAGGCTTGAGAGCCGGTCCCGAATCAGCCGAATTACGCGGTGGGCGCGCATCGATCACGAGGACCTCGCCGCTAGCCGCAGTTTCGTCCAAAAGGGAAATCGTCGATGATGCGGGCGTGAGATGCGGTGAGCCTGCAAGAAGCTGCACCGGTGTGATTACGCGGTACTTATGCGCGACGTGCAGCGGATGAGCGGAAACTGGGCCGCTTCTGCCACCGGTGGAGTTCCTGTTCAGGCGTCGCAGCTTCTTGTTCGTAGCGGAAGATGGCGGTGTGCACGGCCAGGCCGTGATAAACTGAATGTCGTAAGTCAACGAGAGGGTGACGCTTGTTTCCAGCAGATCGAAGGTCATTTGAGCTGCGTAGCTGGGCTGCGGCTCGACCTCCCCCGCCAATACCGGCGCTGGGATCTCAACCACAGGTTCCGGAAGTAGCTGCAGGCTGTTGAAACGAACGAGCCTTGCGGGCGGTTCGATCGAGTCCTTGGGCAGAGTAAGGTCTTCTCCAGTAACCTCGCTATCCGCCTTCCCGGCCAAGTAGCTCGCGTCGAGTTCAATCTTCTCTGCACAGTCGATCCTTGCCTTTGACTTTTTACCTGGGCTTGGCGGTGTGGTGCCGTTGACGATATCAATCCACGAATCTTGGAAGCCGATCGGAACGTAAGGTGTGCTGATCCAGCCCATGCACTCTTTCGAGCCATCCATGGTTGCGAGAACCCTGCCAACGATACAACTCTTGCTCCACCAGCTGCGTTCAGCGTAGATGAATCCACCATATAGGTTAGCCGACTCTCCGAGCGCAGTCACAGCCGACTTGTCATTTTCCAGCAAAGTCGAGATAAGAAAGTGCGAGATGGCTTCGCCGGGAAGGACCAGACCAGTGAGGAAAGTCCGGCTTAGCCAGCCGCCAATGTCAGTGGGCCCATTGCTCGAGCTCGAGGTGGGCTGTGAGCTATCCCTCCTAAGCAGCGAAGGTCTTTGAGGCGTGGCAGGTGTTGACGTAGCCGACGGATGCAACTGGATGGATCGTGAGGTACTCATGCGGCTTGGGCGTGGGCGATGGAATTCTTGGTCAAAGTATCCGTTAAGGTCCTTTGGTATACGTGGAGTCGCAAGAGGCGAAGCAAGCGGCGTAGCGTAAATACTCGGCGATGGGGGCGTCCCGCTGTCCTGGAGTTTAGCTGTCAAATTGATCGAAAGTTCCTTGAGTCTAGGCCACCCGATAGCTTCGGCAAAATGAAGGAGCCCAGAAAGTTGGCGCTCTCGATAGCGAGGTCTTAGCCAGAACTCAGTTTCCTGCGGTTCTTCACTCTCCTCGGTAGAGCGCCCAACGTTAAGGGCGGCAAGAAACCCTCTTCTCTTCGGGGTAAGAGGGGCTGGTGTCTCCTCGCTGATTTCGATGTTCTCCAAGAACCGTCTGGCTAGCACCAAATCCCAGTCAATTTTGCGCGACTTTATGCTCGAGAAGCTGCGGACTTCAGCTTCAGTCAGATTCAGCTGTTCCGTAACTTCCTTCACAGGGAGACCCGAGATCGCATCCAAGCGCAGGAGGAGCTCCGAGGCCAGCAAAATCTGGAGGAGGAGCATGTCCCTCTCGCTTGGCCCGGCGTATTCCTCCGAGTCATCCGGATCTGAAGCGGGGCTTTCCCATAAGATCCGGCCAAAACGAATCCGCCATTCCACAAGACTGAAATCATTCCAAATTCCTTTCAACCTGAGAACCCGGATCAAAGTCTCGATCTGCACCTTCAATCCAGTGGGGTCTCCTGTCGATCCATCGTAACGAGGTGGCATCAAAAATTTACCGAAAAGGTGGGCGTACATCTCCCCAGGGGATTGCGAATGCAGAATGGTGGTCTTGCCGGCGGTCTCCTTGAAGGTCTGGTGGACCTGGCTGAGCTCCATAAGCCGCTCGTAGATCAACCGTTGGTCAAGCCATTTGATCCCCAACTTTTCCGGCGCTTCCTCCAATAGATCCCGATTTGCGATGGCTTCATCGTCGTTGTCCTCTAGGCGGAGGTGGTCGGATCTCGGAATTTCCAGAAAATGGTCAAAGCCAACGGTCCCAGCGTCCAGTCCCTGCGCGCTCAACATGCTCGGAATCTCCACCACGTTGATGTCGTAACCCATGGGCAGCCCCTTCTTCTCATCCTGGTGTCCCACCTGGCAAAGATGAGGCCGGAGAGTGGCAGAGGAAAAGGCTTCGTGGGATAGCTGCGGACTGTCGCTGACATCTCGAACAATGAGGGTGTCGTCGTAAGGAAAATCAACTCTCGGGATGCGCCTGCCTTTGATCTTGTCTACAGAAAAAACAGGAGCGCCAGCGAACAGGTTGGGGATGTCGTCTTCAGTCAAGCCTGCGAGATGCATAGTGTTAGCGACTGCAGCCCCTGGCAAACTTTGGCTTAAGGGTCAGTTCCCCTGAGGATCCGACTACACAGCCATGGCGGTGAAAAAGGGCAGATCATGATCACGCACCGCTCGGATCGGGAGTCGAAACATCGTCGGGAGCCTCTGATCTGGCGTCCTCGGTCTCGTCGGGCTGGGATGGTTGGGCGGCCGGGATGTCCGGGGTGGAGGCGGCGACGGTGGATTCGTCGTCGGCGGCGGTCTTCACAAAGGACGAGCGCGAGCGGTAGTGCTTCTTCAGGCCTCTGAAAGGCTCAACAATACGGCTCTTTCGCTGCGCAGCCAGAAACATGTTAGCGGTTTGGCAGCGGATAGGGGGGCGCTTGCGTACCTCGGGCTCAACGATACTGGGGATGCTGGCGGCGCGTGGCTGCTTCTTTTCCGCGTACACGCCCGTGAAAAGCTGGCGCAGCAGGTCGCGCTTTCTCACACGCTGCACCTCGGCCTTCTCGGCGGCAGCATCGTGCTGCTCGAGCGGCTGCCGTCTGCGCCAACCGAACGGCATGGTGTCGGGCGGCGGAGGGAGGAGCGGCTTGGGGCGGAGTTGAGGCAAGCGCGGCGGACTCGGTGGACGCGGCGGGATTCTTGACGGCGGCTAGTCGCAGGCTTCGACCATATACACCGCTCATTGCCCGATATCGCGCGATAATGAAGGGACGAGCGTCTTCTCGCGAAGCAAATCCAAGCTCGTGGGCCTGACTCGGCGGACGGAGGCATAGTGTGGTTCAGGAAAGCAGAGGGTGTGGTGGAGGAAAGGCTGGGCATGGGCTGCCGGTCAACGAGCAAACCGGGCCTAATCCTGGCAGCAGATCTTGGTATGTGATAGCATGCCTGCAGCGCTTCCCGGCGCGACGGCCACGCCAGCGGGCTGATTGGTGCGCACTGGCGCCCGCCAGCTCACTTGGTGCCACATCAGGGCCAGGATCCGGTGCAGCGCTGGGGCGGCGGCTCGCAGGGCAGAGGCGAGTGCGCTGTCTGCTGCGCTGGGCGGTGGAGTCCTGAGAGTTTCTGGAACGCGTCGGGTGAGAGGGCGCGCGGACCCGGGGAAATCACTGCCTTCGCTGGGCGTTCGAGAAGGCGCGCGGGGCGCCTGCAGCTCCGCGCTGCCCCATCGCCAACAACTGTCGCGCACTGATAGGGCCGGCCGCATCGGCCTCTCTCAACGCCTTCTTCAGCGCTGCCCTCGCCGCAGCCGCCGTTTCCTCGCCAGCAGCCGCCGGGCCCGCCGTCCCAGCGACGGGAGCCCGCACGTGTCGGCCCGTGCCATGGCCCCGCCGCGACGTCAACCTCGAGCGAACACTTCAGCGTCGTGCCAGCTAACCTCAAGCTTCGCGCATCTCTGGGGTCACGCCGTGCCGGCTCCGCCACCGCTGCCGCGGGCGACGATCGTGTGCGACGAAACACCCTGTGCCACGGCACGCTAGCCCGCATTCCTTCTGCTGGGGATCAGCCCTACCTTTCCCTATACGGTACTTCCTCATTGCCAAATATGGCACTCCGCCGTCTGAGGCAGCTGTCAGAGTGTGGAGTAAGAGCAAATGCTAGAGATTTAGTGCTTATTGCGGTTTGGCGCACTATATAATGTGACCTGATACTGGCATTGAATCGCCATCTCTGTCCGCTTTCTTCGCCTTCCAGCCTTCGCAATTTTTTTTTACCATGGCATCTGAGATGTATGACTACGTGGTTTGCGGGTAAGCCTCTCCCCGGACTGCGCAGTGGCCTATTCTCACGCTTGACCCACAGTGGCGGTACATCTGGCTGCGTCATTGCGGGCCGCTTGGCAGAAGACCTCAACGTCTCTGTCTGCGTGGTCGAGGCAGGTCCTGACAACGCAGATTTGGACAACGTTCACATGGTTGGCGGATGGTCGCAGAACTTTGACGGGCCAACGGACTGGAACATCGTCTCCGAGCCATCTCCAGGCCTCAATGGACGCCAGATCAAGAACAGCAGAGGCAGGTTCCTGGGCGGATGCAGCGGTGTCAATGGCACTCTTTGCATCAGAGGCAACAAGCAGGACTATGATGATTGGGGCTTGGAAGGTTGGTCTGGCGAAGACATGTGGAAGTGCATGGCCAAGGTAAGTGTGGTGTCCCGCATTACTACCCCGCACCTTGACCCTTGCGCCCTCTCTCTGGTGTGGGTGATTTTGAGGCTAGCGTTATTGCCAAGGGCCTACACATGGGCGCCTAAGGCACCACATCTGGCGTGATTGGGCATCAAGAGTGTGACTGAAGCTGTGACTGACTGTAAACGCCCACTTACATGGCTCACGGCGAAACAATTATATCGGGTTTATGTCTCAGAATGTAGTACTAATTTATGCAGGCAGAGACCTTCCACCCCAAGGATGATTTTGAGTCAGATTTGAGCGTGCATGGAACAGATGGGCCTCTGCACACGGAACCTCATGACCTTGCTCCTATCTCTAAGCTTCTGCTGGATTCGTTTCATGACCAAGGAGTTCCTCATACTCCAGATCTGTTCTCTACAGGCGTTTCCCCTCAAGGATGCAGCAACACAGTCCGTACAGTCCACCAGGGTATTCGGACAACTGGGGCAGACTTCATCACGAGGGGCTACAGACGTGAAAACATCACCATCAAGACTGAGAGCGTGGTTGACAAAGTCATTCTTGAGCCGGTAGATGGAAAGCTTACAGCCACTGGCGTTAAGATTGTGACGAAGGACGGTGTAGAAATAACTGTCCAAGCGCGTAAAGAGATCATCTTGAGCTCGGGATCTTACTGCAGTCCGGCCATCCTCATGCGCTCGGGAATCGGGCCTCAGTCCGAACTTTCCAAGCATGGCATCCCGACGCAGGTTGAACTACCGGGAGTGGGCAAGAACCTCATGGACCACGCTATTACTTTTGTCTTCTACGAGACCAATAAGCCTGAACTCACCAACGACCATCTGGCCTACTACGAAGGCGCTCTCGCCTCCAGCTACCAACTATACAAGGACACCAAGAGCGGTTTCCTCTCTACCTTCCCCTTCGGCGCTTTCGGCTACGGCAGGCTCGATGATCGCTTCAAAGACGTCCCCGAGTGGCAGCAAGCCAGCCCGCCGAAGGACCCTCACGGCCAACCCTACGGACCGGACCGCGATGCAATGGGCCTTCTGCGCTCGCAGCCAAACGTCGAGTGGTTCAGCACTGAGTGCTACGGTGGGCCCAAGCAGTACACGGACTTCCCCGGCGACGGCCAGGGCGCCTTCTCCTTGATTAGCATGCTGCTGTCGCCGCACTCGCGCGGCTCCGTGACCTTGGCTAGCACCGACCCTACCGCCAATCCCGTCGTTGACCACAACTACCTCGCTGATCCGCTGGACGTGCTCGTCATGGCCGAGGCTTGCCGCTGGGGCAATGAGATTGTGACTAAGGGGGCGGGCACTAAGGACTACATCAAGGGCTCGTGGCCGCCTACCGCGAAGCACCATGAATACACTACGCTGGAGGAGTGGGCCGATTTCGCGCGAAACAATGCGACGACATGTGGGTGGCCCTTATTCGCAAGAAAGACAAGATCAAAGAGTCATGTGGATTACTGACTGGGTGTTAGGCTACCATGCTGCGGGGACATGCAAGATGGGAAGAGATGATGATCCAATGGCTGCGCTGAATGCCCGGCTTCGCGTGAGGGGTGTAACCGGGCTAAGAGTTGCAGACTGCAGCGTCATGCCACTCATGAATCAGGGACATAGTAAGTTGCGATATCCGTAGAATTATAAGCCGCTACTAACGTTGTGATAGCTCAAATGCCTGCGTACGGTATCGGCGAGAAGGCCGCAAGTCTTATCAAGGAGGATGCGAAGCAAGAACCTGATGCGTAGGATGATGCCCCTGGATTGTGATATGATGTAACTGACTTGTCTGTAGTAGGAGATCTGATTCTGCTTGGGCTGCTGCTTGAGCAAATGGCTGGCGTCAGGCAGGACGATCGGTCCCGCCGATTTGAGTGAGACTAGTAGCCATGACTCTGATACCGGCTAGACACGTATGATATGGTTTATTTATCGTGTCAAACTTCCTTGAACTCTTTCGATGTTTCACTTTTCGTAAGACTCCAACAAGAAATTTGGTCTCTTTCGTAGCAGCCTTCAAAATATACATATCTCTTAGAACGAAAACTCACTTTTAGGAGATAGAAATTCAAGAAAAGATTTATCTGAAAGAAATGTGAGCCCCATGGCATCTTGTTCCAGAGTGGCATGTTTCTAGCCCAAATGAAAGTCACATATCTCTCTAGAAAAGGAAGAAATCCAGAAATGACAGGAAATCCACCAGCGACGCTCACTCTACACGCTTCGATGCCGAGAACACAAGTGCTTTCACACTGTCTCCATTTTCCGGGGTATCTCTTCTGCGAGACTTGCCTACCCTTTCTATTTGGCTCGCGCCTGGTCTGTGGAGAGCATCTTATTCTTTTTTGCGCTCAGGTCCACAGTTCGGATGATTTCCGCCTCTCGTCCAAAGCCTACCCGACGATGTCACTTTTCACCATTGAGCTATCATCTTAGTTCTTGGCGGCGTCCTTAGCAGCGGCGACGGGGTCCTCGAGGATCTTCTTGCCGGAAGCGGCCTCCTCCTTGGCAGCCTGCTTGGCCTCATCGCTCACGGATTGACCCTTCTGGGACGAGCGCCAGATCAAGATACGGGAAGTCTGGATAAGACCAACGCAGCCGAGGAAGAAGTTGACGGTAGCAAGGCTGTAAAGAACCAGGTTAGCCAGTCCGCGCTGGGCTGATCATGCCATAGTGATTGGGAAATCGGTTCGGTTGGGGTGTGCACGTACAAAATGTTCTTGGGCTTAATGATCAAGCACCAGCGGGTCCAGATAGCACCGGTGGCCGTCAGAGCGCAGTTCTGGGACAGAGAGAGCATCTCGGCGGGACGGAAAAAGTCGGCAACACCTGCGAGGACAAGACCCCACTATATCATCTATTAGCTCCCCCATCTTTGGTACAGTCATAGCGTGGGCGGAAACGCTGTAAACGGCGCGCTGAGGGTGAAACGACGGGCGGAATGCGTTCGGAGTAATCGGGATGGTACCTTCATGACAGGAGCCCTGTTATGAATGGGTCAGCTCATGTGGTCTGCGTGGTATCTCCACTCTCCCAACACGATGGCACGCGACACCAACGATATTTTTTTTGCTGAAGCAGCGCGCACTGTGAAAGCGGAATAGCGGAAACTCACCAGAAGTGGACGGTCTTGGGACCGACGGGGCTGTTCCAGAATCTGGCAAAGCCGCTCTGAGGAGGGCCATTGGCCTCAGCCGCGGTAGACTGAAAGCGGCGTTGGGAAGTCTGGCGAAAGGTCTGGTTCCGGACCAGATTCCGCGAGAAGTTGAGAATGCGCGTGGTGGGGCGGAAGGCAGACATGGCGGGCAGCGTATCGACGAGGCGAGAGAGGCAAGTCAAAGGGGAAGGCAAGATGGATGATGGTAGAGGCAGCCGCCGGGGATAAGCTGGTGTTGAGAAGCCGACCTTGCGGGAGTGGAGCCGCTGTGCTGCCGCTCGGGTGCCAAGCCTGTGTTGCGCGCCGAGGCCCCGACGTAAGCCATCTGAGCACTGCAACTCGGCGTAGCTTCCACCATCAAGTCGCCCATCCACCAACCCCACCGTCGTCATGGCCTCCAAGTACGCTTTCAGCAGCGCCGTCAAGGAGCTGCGCTTCGCTCTCTGCCAGACCTCGTCCCAGAGCGCCGCCGCACGGTACAATCGCTCTCCCCGCCGCCATCTTCGATTGGAAAAGAGACAATGCTGATTGGACCGACCAGGAATTTCCTCCTGCGCGCCTACCCGACCATGAAGAAGCACAACCCTCACACCCCGATCCTCATCAGGGAAGCCCAGAACGTGGAGCCCAAGGTGTACGCGAGATACGGTGCGTCGCGACGTCTTATGCCGGGATATGGGGCAGCATTGACTGACAGAAACACAACAGAGCTCGGAAAGGAGAAGATGTTGCCATTGTCGGGTGAGTCGGCTTATTATGCATGGTATGATGCTGGCGCAATGGTAGGGTGCTGACTCTTCGCACAGGTTTGGATGATGCGACTATTGAGAGCAAAGTCACCGAGCTGGTCAAGTCCTCATAGATGCTATGAATTAGCTGCTGCCTTGTCGGAGGGTTGTACAAATACAAAAAGCTCCAAACTACAGGAGCATTGCCGACTTTCTACTTTACACCGCTTCGCGCCCGGGGAGACATGCCCTTAGAACTTCGCCGCAATTGTCTCGTTCACCGTCAAATCCCCAAACCGATACTGCGCCCAGCTCATACTTCCGTCCGCCATGGTAAAGAGGCGAGTACCAAGGTCGCTCCCCGCCGCCCCCGCCGCGATATGAATGGGCAGTAGGTGGTCAAAAGTTGGGTGAGCTTGACGGGCATCTCCACGTTCCAGCAGTTCCGCCATTTTTGCCTTCCTTTGGACCGGCTCAGCCGTAGCAGCATCTTTCAGGGCGCCATCAAAGCTATAGACATACCTATGTTCAAATTAGACGGTCACTTCTTTGAAAGGTTCACGGGGAAAACTCACGGCATTGGTTGATCCTGACCCATGGAGAACCAGAGATCCCTTAGGTTGTGCACCGCCATTCCGGATGTTAGAACAAGGATATTTTCCTCCCTGAGAGATGCTACAGCCTCTCCGAGTCTGTGATGCTCGTCCGGATTTTCATTCTTGTAGAGAGAAACCTGGACAATAGGGACATTGAGCGGATTTTTCTCCGGATCGAATGCTAACACCTTCAGTCCAATGCCCCTATTGTATTTGGATTGATTGCTTACCAACAAGCAACGGAAGCCAAGCACCATGATCAAGGCCGCGGCTTACTGGCGTATAGCCGATCCCGGCAGTTTCAAGCTTTGACATGACCTTTTGCGCGAGTTCCCGGCTTCCTACATGAGGATATTTGACAGAGTAGTACCAATCGGGAAAGCCATAGAAGCTAAGAAGGTCAGCGTGGCACCACGGCGAATCGCGATGGCACTCACTCATAAATCAAATCGGTGATCTCAGCTGTGTTTACAAGTACCTTATCATTTCGGCCTTGCCAATGCGCGGAGAAGAGAACCACTGCTTTCGGCTTGACCTTGCTTGTGATCTCCTTGCCGATCTCTTGTAGCTTTTTATACGCCGGGTGATCCGTCTCTTCCATTAGGTTTGGCTATTCCATCAGTACACCGATTGTCTGTCGAGAAATGGCGGTACTTACTCCTCCATGGGACACGAAATATACAGGAGTCTTGGGGGTCTGCTCTGCCATTCCGACTTTCTGAACGTCTACTTGTTTCGATTTCGAAGTGATATCCGGTAGCACGCTTGTAGTCATGTAGTCTTTGACAGCAGATGCAAGATCGTACGAGGATACAATTATACCCAGGATCACGGCTAGCCCAGCGACTATAAATGCAAGACCGCGGAATTGGGATTCAGGCATCTTATCAACGATGATAGATAGGTGAATCAAGTATCCGGGAAGAAGAACCTAAAAGGAGAAGTAAATAAGGTCAGGGAGCGAAAGCATTTGTCAAGCATACCAAAGCACACATAGGTGGAGCATCGGTGATCAGTTCGGTGCGGAAAGGGTCCGCGGCTACGCGCCATACCGGATTCAGTACGCGCATCACGCTAGACCAATCGAAACGCCAAGCCTTGATGAGTCAGGGTCTTATCTAAAATTTACGCCAATCGATAGTCAAAGCGGCTCTGAGGTAAGTCGGTCGCCGCTATACCCTGGTGCCTTCCTAGAGCGGGCCACACTTCGCTTTCCAGAAACAACCAACGCTCTTTCAGACATTCACCCTCTCTACAGCACCATGGTTGTCGCCCCCAGGTGATCCGCGAACTGCGTTAAAGAGAGCCCTCCCGGCTTCTTTCCCCCGCTGCGACCAAGAATTTGTTTGCGCCGCAAGCACCTCGTGTACCGCAAGCACCGACAACGACCGTCGCTATGTCTGATCCCGGCCCCATCTACGAGCTCCTAGGCAAGCTGGCATACGCTTTCACTGAAGCGCAGCCACTGCTTCCCACCTATTCTCACCTCCTCATCTCCGCCCTTTTCCCTATCTACGCCGGCGCGCACTCGTCGCTTACCCGCCCGTCCTCTGCCGCCAAGCCAAAGAAAGCACCAAAGGTTGATACCGCGGATGAGGGATACGAATCGGAAGAAGACGAGGAGGAGGATATCCAGCAAATGGAGGGTCTGTCCACCCGCGACGCCATAATATTCCCGATCATGGCAGGAGTGACGCTCACTGGTCTCTACTTCCTTATCAAGTGGATGCAGGACCCGCAACTCTTGAACAAGATCCTCAACGCCTACTTCTCGCTCTTTGGCGTATTGAGCGTAAGTCGCTTCATCACTGATGGCTTGGATCTGGTACACAGTCTTTTCTTTCCGCGCCGGTACATTAGTGGCGGGGTTCTGTACGATGTGAATTCGCGCACACGCACCGCGAAGCCAGCAGGTCCTTCGACGTCGGATGGGAACGCTGCCAGAGGCTCCCCACTTCCTGGTCTGCTCTCTCAGATTCCCCTCCCTGCGTTCGCCAAAGCCCTTCTCTGGAACCTTCGCAATGTCCCAAGGCAGAAGTGGACGGTCAAGTTCTTTTTGCGCAACGTGGCATCAGTGCGCGGTAATCTCGGACTTCATGGTGTTGTTGGCTTTGCTCTGGCAGTGATTGCTGTTGGATACTTCAACTTCGTAGACAAGCCGTGGTTTTTGACCAATCTCATGGGCTTCGCTTTCTCGTATGGCGCTCTCCAGCTCATGAGCCCCACAACGTTCGCTACCGGGACTCTCCTGCTTTCCGCCCTGTTTTTCTACGATATCTACATGGTTTTCTTCACGTAAGTACCATGATCCTTAGGCCCGGCGCAATTCATACTAACGGGATCAGGCCCATGATGGTGACGGTAGCCAAGTCCCTGGATATCCCAATCAAGCTCGTTTTCCCCCGTCCTGACATTCCTTCGGCGGATCCAGCCAAACCACCAATCAAGCAACATGCAATGCTCGGTCTCGGGGATGTTGTCCTCCCTGGTATAATGATCGGCCTTGCTCTCCGTTTTGATTTGTATCTGTATTACCTGCGCAAACAAACGGAGCTCAAGGCGTCCAGCCAGGTCACTGAAGCTAATAAGGACCCTGGGGCAACGCCTGACGCAAGCTCTGCCGATCAATCCGTGCAGGTTGTGAAGGCGCCGTACGCCTCGGTCTCCAACAAATGGGGCGAATGGTTTTGGGCGCGTTCGGCGGGACATTCCTTCCCGAAGCCTTACTTCACAGCAACCATGGTCGGCTATGTAGTGGGTATGCTAACCACGCTTGCCGCTATGCAGATTGCAGACCATGCTCAGCCCGCGCTCCTCTACTTGGTTCCTGGAGTGCTCATCGCCTGCTGGGGCACTGCTTTGGTAAGGGGTGAATTGAAAGTGATGCAGGACTTCAGCGAGGCGTTCGAAGACGAGGAGGAGCTGCGCAACCACAGCATCCTGTCCAAGGAGCGCACCAAGCGCGCAGAGAAGAAGCTAGAGCGGGCCACTAAGAAATATGTGGAGACGGCTGCGGAGAGTGGTGACGAGAAGCCAGGCGCCAGGAAGGGAAAGAAGGCGG
Source organism: Lasiodiplodia gonubiensis (assembly GCA_009829795.1). Lineage (NCBI taxonomy): Eukaryota > Fungi > Ascomycota > Dothideomycetes > Botryosphaeriales > Botryosphaeriaceae > Lasiodiplodia > Lasiodiplodia gonubiensis. The sequence goes on along the minus strand of RHKH01000062.1, from coordinate 153,903 downwards.
ACTCCTCGCACGACCACGATCACGATGTCTTCTACTTTGCCATTAGTGCGCCCTTCTCGTTTTCGAAGAAGGCGAAAAGCGCCGAGGAGGAGACAGGAGCGTCGTCTGAGACGGACTCGGCGAATAGTACGGTCAATTGGCGCTCAGCAAGTGGGACGCAACCAGCAGGCGGCGAGCCAGCCGAGAAGAGGAGGCGCACAAGCTAAACGAGAGGTCGATGGCGGGTGCATCGACCCCGGCGTTGGTTGGGCTGGGGGGCAATAATTGACCGGAAGAAAGGTCGAAGTCGGCACGGGTAGAGCATCTAAACAATAAAGGCTCGGGATCAGCAAGCGCGCAGCAAATCAGCAGTCAATGTGAGCATGTACAATATCGAGATTCGGCGGCGAATTGTGGACTGCGTGATGCCATTGCTAAAGTGCTTAGACGAGGAGTGCCGGGCTCGCACAGACGATTGGCGGCAGTAACCAGTAACCAGCAAACGCCCCGCCACCAGCCCCGACGCTGCCGCCGCAACACCGAAGGTTTTTGTTGTCGATACTCACCATTCCTGCGATCCGAGCACTCCCCACACGGACCAGGCTTAGCCCGCAGCCGCGTCAGATGAGCGTCGGCAAGCTATAGTCCGGCGCGACCGGCCGGATGTCAGCAGGCATTGGACACTCCCTGCGGAGCCAGCTGAAGGTCCTAATTCGGCCGCTGGACCGGCGCACAGTGGCACTCGGATTCTTCCCGGACGCTTAGCGCCGTTCGGCTCTGCAACGGGTGGCAATTTGCGGAGAACAGAGCGAATGAAGCTCAACCAGCAGCGACCGCGCGCGGCCTCCGCCAACGGGGGCGCTTGAGCCTCACAAGGCCCAACACAGCCCTCGTTCTGGAATACCTTGCCCTGCAGCAAACCGCCGCCTCGGGTGCGGGTGCCGTTGCGGCTGACTGGCCTAGAACGCGAACCTGAGGTTCTCGGTCGATCGGCGCAGCAGTGCGGTCGCATGCAAGGCAGAAAAAGCATGCCGTTTGCCTGTTCAGGCCCTAGTCGCCTACAGCATGCCCATCTCCGCACCACCCTCGTGCGGCGCTTCTAACGCTGTATTTCTTCCTCACTGTATCTCCCTGTCCGCGCTAAGGGCCGCTCTGGGCTCTCGTGGCCGCTGTGTTGTTCAGAAGGACAGGGGCCGTTTCGCCACCACGAGCCCACCATTAGGCATGCCCGCCATGGCGCCTCCCCGTACTATACGGCACCACGACTGCGTACCAGATCCATCTGTGCCTCTGTCCCGGGCGGTCTAGATCTGTCAGATCAGATAGCCGCCCGACCTGACGATTCCCACGCCCGCCTCATTGTTGCACGCTGCTCTCGGGATCGTACCACTTTTCTCACCCTCTGCTTCCGCTCCTCTCCCAAACCTCTACCATTGAGACAACTCCACCTGGCCTAGCAGCACGGCCTGCCGGTCCAATCACTGTCTGCCCGAGCCACCGGCAAGCCGACTGCTTGCCGGGTCCATGCTAGTCGCCTTGTCACCCAACTGCGCCATCCCGTTTGATACGCCTCGTCTCCACCATTATTTGTTGCTCTCAGCTGCGAGCGAACGCCCCCTTGGCTGATCCTTTCGGCGGATCGCTTGTTCAAGCGTCTGTGGTGTGTAAAGAAAGCGCCACAAATGGCCTCTTTCCCCGTTGCTCCAACCAATTTCTGCGGTGCAATGACACAGCTACTCACCAATACTGACATACGTGCCCAGCTCTTCGAAGAACCCCGCTAATTTTGCGCCTCGCCGGACTCGGGTGCAGGTCGGGAGGCAAAACGTTTTCTGACCCATCTCTTCTTCTCCTTCCCTGCAATGGACCCAAGGTACCCAATCATCCCCTACCTAGAGTACGGCAGGTCTGTTGAGGACGCCGAAACCGCTATCGCCCCTGCCACAATCACTGAACCCTCGGCCAGCGCCAGAAGCCGTCATCGTGGCGCCCCTACCGTCCAACGGACCAGGCCTGCAGCCACCTGGGCGCGCATCAGTGCCGCAGTGCTTGACTCATTGCGCGATCTCCACTATGTCCTTTCGCTAGGGGGTACCGTCCAGCACGTTTCACCCAACAGCACGGCGCTGCTGGGCTACGGCCCAGAGGAGTTGTTGGGCACCGTGCTGGTTGACCACGTTCACGAGGACGACGCACCTGTGTACCGGGATGAGCTACGCGAAGCATCGTCCACGGGCCGTCCCTTCCGCTTTTACTGCCGCATTCGAAGCCGTGTCAATGTTGTGGGTGCAAGAACGAACACTGATGCCCCCCTCGTTCAATCTGGATTTCTAGAGCGAGATCCAACGTCCTCTCCATCATTTTCCGTCTTCGAGATCACAGGCCGCTTCCATGAGGTTGTACCGCCTGGCCCCGTCGCTGTCGGTATCGGCGTGGCAGCCACACCGCCCGGCGATGACGGCCTCTTCGTCCTGATGGCCCGGCCCTACCCCCTCGTCCAGGGCACCAAACTCGACTCTTTCCTGTCCCTTAAGATCGAAAATGAGCGGCTGACCGCACAGCTGGCTGCGCTGAGAGCCGAGCAAGAAGAGAAAGATGCTGATGCCTATCCCGAGAAACTTGATGACCACTACCAGACACGTCAGTACTCCATGGAAGCGTCCTTTCCCGCCGCCTTCATGACCGCCGCCATGCGGCGTCCCAGCGACGGCTTTCCATGGTTTGACGCCACGCCCACGAACATGACACTGACGACCGGCTCCGCCTCCTCAGCGCAAGAATCTGTCTTCAGCAGCAGCGCCAGCGCCAGCGCCAGTAGCATGTTCGGCCCAGCCAGCAGCAGCAGCACCAACACGTCCGCCTCCATCATCGCCGGGCCCTCCCCTTCGTTCCCCTCTTCTTCCTCGCGCTCCGGCGGCGCCGCGGCTGGCCGAAAGCCACCACCGCCCCCTCTGCTCTTCCGCACCTTCAGCACGACCGCCGTGCCGGGCACCATCGCTGCGACCAGCCACAACGTCAATAATACCACTGCAACCGACAACAGGTCCCCCCCGACCAACACACCCACCGTAATGGAGGGCGACGTGGGCATCCCGTTCATCGTCAAGGCCCTTACGGGCGCGGGATTCAAGAAACGCGCCAAGCTGCCTGTCGACGACTACGTCTGCTCATGGTGCAGCACCACTTCCTCCCCCGAGTGGCGCAAGGGTCCAACCGGGCCGAAAAGCTTGTGCAATGCATGTGGTTGTGAGTTTTTTTTTTTCCCTTCCTCATCACCTTCTGTCCTTATCAAACAAACCGCGCGGGGAAAAAAAAAAGAAAAGCTTATCTGATCGTGATGTATCACGATTTAGTACGTTACGCCAAATCGCGAAGGAAGAGCGGTCCAAGCAGCGGTGGTGGAGGCAGTGACGGCGGTGACAGCAGCCACGGTCCGGCGACGGGACCTGATCCGACCGGAGGTGGCGCCGCGTCTGCCGGGTCGACGACCGTGGGACCCGTGAATGCTTGAAGGGGGGGAAGAGGCGACCATGTCGACGTGATCATCTAACCCATCCGCTTCTATGTGTGAAGGACAAGCTCCGGTTTCTTATGCGAAACGAGGACTTGAACTGAAGCCTGGAAGAGAGAGAGAAAGACAAACACGGGGACAGAGAGAAAGTGCGGGCTGACCTATCAAGCAAGCCCCGGCCAGGAGTTGGGAGTGGCCGTTTTTCTTGTCTATCCGTCATTATTTTGGACAGGGGCTCACTAACCCCTATCTCTCTTCTGGATTTTTGTTGTGTTATGTGTGGTTCTTCTGCTTAACCGTTGGAGTACAGAGGTGTTGTTTGCCTTTCGTTTTGCTTTTTTGCCTTTTCCCAATTTTTCTCTCTTGCTTTTGCTTTTTCAACTAACGTGGAATTAACTAACTCTATTTCTTCCCTCTTGCATTTGGAAGTAAGAGAAAGAAGAGAGGATAGGCTAATCTTTGTTCACCGGTATTTTTCTCGGGTTCCCATGCCATCCATCTACATGTTTTTCCAAATACCCATGGTGTGCTGACGAAAGCGTGATGAATCATATGAAAACAAATACATAATAAGATTAATTCAGGCGCGAAATTGTTTGAACAAGTCAACTGTCGCTCGTTGTGTTATTGTGTACACGCGTGCCCCTTTCTTACAAAGCAACCACCCATTGCACAAAAAATGGTGGAAAAGCTAGGATAGAAAAGGGGACGAAATATGGTCATAGGTAAGGGGTATTAATGGGTATATTATTGCTCTCTAATCTTTCACGCTCTCTTCCTTTCAACTGTGTGGAGATATATATTCTGGGCACGGGGGAAAAACCGAAAGGATCCAGCGATAAGCCTCCAAACCACACTTTCAAATTCCTCCTTTGTCTTCGTTTCTTGACCCTCCCTATTTGTGCTATTTCCATATCGATGAGGGAACCTTTGATTTGGCTTGCTGGCTTATTGGATTGCTGGCTTGCTTGCTTGGTGGCTGAGGTTCCTATTGTTCAATCCTTATTCGGCGGATAGGCACGATCACCGACCCGCTCAAGAGGATTTCGAAGTACCCCCCCTATTTACTTTGGAACATGGCTTGCAGCTGCGGCCATGTGTCTGCAGGAACGACGCGGTTCCCCCGCTGGACTTGCTTCGCGCGCCGCGCAGAGCCCTTCGATTGCTCACCAAGAAACAGGAAATGGACTCTTCTCGATTGTCGCGGACGTCCCGTTTCCACTGCGACTCGACAGCGTGCTTCTCTGAATAGATTTGTAAATAGATTTGAATACATGGCTGTTGTTTGTACACGGGCCTCAGCCGACAGGAATGTCCCGCTGAGCCACGGGCTCGAAATACTGGGCGATGCCCTGATCGAGCGTCTTGATGCTGGTGGGCTTGACGAAGAACTCGTCGGCGCCGGCCTCCTTGGACTGGGCCTTGTCCTTGGGCGAGTCCTGGCCGGTGATCATGAAGATGATGGAGGCGTGGCGGCCGCAGGCGTCCTCGATGTCGCGGATCTGCTTGGTGGCCTCGATGCCGTCGCAGTTGGGCATCTGCAGGTCCATGAAGATGAGGTTGAGCGGCTGCGTCTGCAGGTGCGCCTTGTACTGCGCCACGGCCTCGTTGCCGTCGACGGCGCACGCGTACGGGATGTTGCGCTTCTCGCAGTACAGCTTGAAGATGCGCAGGTTGATGGCGTTGTCGTCGACGAGCAGCGCGCTGATGGGCTCGACGATGCGCATCTTGCGCGCGAACACGTCGTGGATCTGCTCGTTCGGGCCGACCGGCACGCCGTTCGTGATGGGTGACTGCTCGGGCAGTTGCTGGAGTTTGGCGTAAGTCTCGTTGACTTCGTAGAGGATGTCGTAGAGACGGGTGGAGAGAAATGGGCCTTCGAAGAAGAGGATCCGACTGCTTGTAGAAGGGAGGCGGAGCGAGCGCGTGCTCACGCGAGCGGGAATGAGGCACACGGAGATGGCGGTGGGATCTACTCTCTTGAAGTGGTCCTGAAACTCCTGCTCGTCCTCGCAAAAGCTGACAAGGTTGAGCGCACCAGCCGATGTTTCCGACCGAACATAGCCGCGGTGCTCGAGGTAGTTCATGAAGTGTCGGACCAGTGGCATGGCGTCTTGACCCGTGGGGACTTCGTGGTAGCGTTTGGGGACGTGTTTCATGGGAGGAGGCGTGTAAGGGCAATGGTCTGTCGGACAGGCAAAGCCTGGATCTCTAAGCTCCACGCGAAAGTGTGATCCTTTGCCAGGTTCTGACGAGACCAAGGAGACGGACCCATTCATGGAGGCGGCGATTTTCGAAGAGATGGTCAGACCCAGCCCGACGCCTCGAGTGTGAGAGTCGCCCTTCTCGTACGCCTCGAATATTCGACGCTGGTCTGCTTTACAGATACCAATCCCTGTATCCTTGACGTCGAACTGCAATATGGAATAGTCACTAGCTGCCGTGATTACGACAAGAACACTGCCGTTTTTTCTTGCCGATTGGATCGCGTTGAGGATCAGCGACTGGAGGCATTCTTTCAGTAGACCAATGTCTATCGTCACGATGCTACAATCGACTGTGAGCTGGTTGTCGAAGAGGACTGACGTCGAGGCCAACTCCTCCTCTGGAAGCATCAGGGCAATGTCTCGTAGGATGTCGGCTTCCAGTAAGTTGAGCTCATAATACGAGGCTTGCTTCATCGACCTGCTAGTCTCGGCCCATCGATTCAGCGCAAGCATATTATTTACCGTACTCATCAATTCTCTCGCCGCATTCGTGATGGATTGAAGATATAGTCGAGAATTTCTGCTTGCGCAGCCATCAGTGCTCGAGTCTGTGATACTCGATGCGATGCTTAACCGTTTGACGGCACCGCTGGGAATAATATGCTCTGGGGGAGCAAAAAGCTCCTCTCCCAAGAGCTCTACAGAACCGAGGATGCCGTGGATAGGAGTTCGAAGCTGGTGCGTGATTCCGCGCAAGAAGACCTCCTTGGCTTTCAGGGCTTCGGCAAGAAGACGTTGGTGGTAATAGTCGAAGAGGATGATGGCGCAAGACTCGACGAACCATGCGTCAACGTCATCCAAGACTAGTTGGACCTCCTTGAACGATACGACCAAAAAGCGAGGTATCGGTTGTCTTTGACATCGTGCGATCATGGCGCGTATTGTTTGATTGGATTCCAGGCGGCGGTGATTGTTTGTGCGTATCAAAGTCTCCAGGAACTCGGTGTCTTCCCACAAGCAGTCTTGCACGTCGTCGTCGAACGAGAGTGGCGGTCGATCCTCGAGCTCAATGGTGCCGTCATCTGAGTCTTGCAGGGTGACTGACGCACCGGGGTAAACGCCCCTCAGAGCTTGTTTCACCAAATCTTCGACTGTATGCTGTGTTGCCTCGGCCTTGATCCTCGATAGTGTGTCGCCCATGGCTTGGCGCTGACGTTGGCGATTGATGCGAGACCTATTGACAATTTCGGCGCTAAGGATATCTGCGAAGCGCGAGAGAGCAGCCTGCTGATCGACACTAAGCCCCTCTGTCTCGCAATTTGCAGCAATGCACAAAGAGCCAAAGGCGACGAACTGTCCGTTTTCGGTCTCGCAGCGCAGGTGGGCTCCAGCATAGCTACGCAATCCGCCCTCCTGGACGTGGGGAGAATTCCGGAAGCGCCAGTCCCCCAGCATGTTTGGGAGAACGAAGAGCTGGTGCGGGGTTAGCATGCGAGGAGAAGGGGCTCGGTGGACTCACCCCGAACTTCTGGTTGATTGTATGGGCGCAAGTGCTCTCCCTCCTGGGAAGCATGGCCAGAGGCACACCGTCGGTCACTAGCCGATGGTATGTGTTCTCGGAAAGAATACCCATAATGACATATTCCCAGCCAATGAAGGAGCGCACCAGCCTGATAATGCCTTGGAGCTTTTGGAGCAGCTCCTCGTCGTCGGCTATCCCGCGGGTATGGTACCACATCATGGTAAGGCGAAGGCGCTCATTACGGGCCAATGTGGGATAGAGGTATGGAGTCTGGAGGTCGGCGGGCTCTGGTGGCAGCGGAGTCGTGTACGGGTCCGTCGAGTCCTCAGCATAGTTAATGGCATGCTGGACCTCGTCAAAAGGACACAGCGGCTGGTCGGCATGGTCTTGGTCGAATATGGGAGCGATCCTGGAGGGGCGGCGTGGCAGCGTCTCGCTATCAGACTCGGATCGCTTGAAGAGTCGGCCGGCTTTTGGGAAGAAGGACGAGAGGTTGCGCCGTGGTGGCGAGCTCGTCATTGTGCGCTCTCTTCGGGGGAAGCAGTGGAGAAGGAGCCCGATGGCTCAAAAAAGGCCAAGGAGGGCGCTAGATAGGTGAATTCGTTGGCTACCACGCGTGTGCGCGCGGGGCCGCACGGCTGCTGGAGGCTTCGACGCTTCGACGCCACAATGAGGCTAGCCATTGGGGTGGCGTAGCAGACGATTCTTTCCGGGCGCCTGGTACAAGGCGGGGACTGAGGGCGGGCTGATGGTGGTGGTTGCGGGCAAGGATGGAGACGGCTCTTGCAGTACCTACAGGGATCGCCCCGGGCGCAGCCAAACGGCGCGGCGCGGCGTCGCGGCGTCCCCGTTTGAAGAAGGCCCTGGCCCACGCCACCGCCCACACATCGACGCCAAAATTACGCGTGCTGCAGCCATGATTGGGTGCCGTCCCCGAGCCAGACTGCTGGAGCTGACCTCTCCCGATTACTGATGAATCGGCCCTGCATATATGCCGCTCGCACGGCCCGCCGAAAGGGAAGGGTCTGAGCTTGAGCTCCCCACGCCTCACTAACACCAACTTCCACAATGTCGCTCCCGTTCACGGCCCATATGCACAGCCCTGCACCATGGAGGCGCCCTGTCGAAACTCTTTACGGTTTCATCGGCGCTGCGATCGGCATTCAACTATCATTATCGTGCTACTTGACCGTCGCATCTAAATCTCGCTGCAGCTATCAGCATTTCCCACGACTCTCTCGCCCTCGCCTGTTCATCCGCTAAAAAACCAGCCTGTTTCATCACTCGTAATTCGCACTAGGATCCCCGTCGAACTCCACCAAGCTCTGCGCCTGCGCCGTCCCCGGCACCGCGTAGCCGCCCACGTTGGTCACGGCCGCCGCCAGCTCGAGGATGAAATCGCACTCGCTCTTGGGCAGCTGGTCGTCCGTCGTCAGCGAAAACCCCAGGTCGCCCACGTTTAGCACGTTGCTCAGGTTCTCCCCTCCCGTCGTTGGATGTGGCCAGTTGATCGCCGGTGGGATATTGACCTTGGCCGCGTACGTATTCGGGTCCCCCGAGCGAGCATGAGACGTTAAGTATGATTGATATGCCGTCGCGAAGGATCCAAACCCCGGCAGCAAAGGAAAGGCGACGTCGCCCCCAAACGACACGTAGATCTGGTAGAAAAGAGGCAGCAGGTCCGTTCCGTGCCAGCCGGGCGTTACGCTGTACTGCATGTTCCATGACTTGCCGTCGTAGGCGTCTGTCAGGAAGCGGGACCAGCATGTGAATGAAGAGTCCCTCACGAACGCCTTGGTCCTCTCGGTGATGGTAGCGTACGTGTCGTTGGTTGAGACGGGTGGATAGAAATTCTCGATAGCAGCGTTAATGCCTGCCTCCTTGGAATATGTGGGGAAGACAGAATCTATGAAGCCGTTAAACTGTTCGTCGGTCTGGATGTGTCCATCCACGAAAAGCTCAGACTCATCAGCCGTATGGCTGATGATCAGGGAATCCAGGTCCTTCCAATAGTTCCCTGGCAAGTTGTGAGCGCGACGAAAATTTATGATCAGGGGTGGACCCCTACCTGACGCAAACTCCAGCATTGGAAGTTGACGCACATAATCCCCGTCTGCAGCGGGGCCGATATTGAAAGCACTTTCAGGCGCGTCTCTGATCAGAGCTTCGTTGGCCGTGTCAAGCGTCGCCGAGTCAGCTGCACGAAGGCAATCCAAGCCTTGGCCCTCACAGCCGGCAAGTGCAGTGAAGTTCTGAAAGATGTTCTCCAGGCTCCCTTTGCGATCCCACATAATTTGGAACGCGGAGCTCAGCGCAACTGCCTTCTTGAACAGAGGGTCAAGGGTGCCGCCTTGTGCTGTCAGGTGGTGAAGAATGGAACCGGCGCCTGCACTCTCACCCCTTGAATTGTGTCAGTAACGCTTCTCAGTACGCTTGCGGAAGACGGCTTACCAGGCATTGACATTTGCAGCGTCTCCACCGACAAGGCCAATGTAATCCTGGACCCATTGAAAGACCGCTGTCACTAACGTCAGCATAATTCATGAAGGGGTATTTGGGTGACATACCCCTCTGGTCCCAGAATCCAGCATTTGGCACACCATCGTTCTCCATGGTTTCGCCAGCAAGAAACCCATAGGTACCCATCCTGTAGTTGCCGGCGACGTATATTACGTTCCCCCCAGACTGTTGGATTAGGCCCGTCCCGCTGTAAAAGCCAATCAGATCAAGTGCATCCTTGCTGCCGAAGACTATGCTGCAGTCAGACTTGTGTATCAAGGATGGACCGTGAGACGTACCGTATGCTCCTCCATAGATCCATACGATGACCGGCAGGCTGTGCGTATCAGGGTCTCGGACAGCATCTCCAGGGACAAACAAGTCTAAGAAGAGACAGTCCTCGGAACCACCCTCGAAGATGGGAACCGGGATCCCTGCTAGGAATTGGTTGATCGCTCCTCCAATAGGAGAGTTGTTGCCGGGGCCGAGAAGATTGAGTCCTTCGATTGGAGCTTGGACGCAGATGGGCCCGTAGCTGCCGTCCTGGATGGTGTCGTTGTTGGAAGGAGGCTGCGGCTTACGCCAGCGATTATTTCCCGTTGGAGGGTCCGCGAAACGGATATTTTTGAAGGTGTAGACCTAATATGCGCTGTCGGTCAGCTGCTCTCTCTCTCTGCCACACCAGTGCTCCCACGTACGTCGGCATCTGCGTTGTAATCTGATGCTCGCCAGGTTCCGTAAGGGAGGGTCAGCGTTGGGAGCTCATCCTGCCGCTTGCTGAATTTGACACCGAGCTGCGGGACAGCGGTGGGAGCAGCGCACACCGCAGTGGCCAGCGCGCAAATCAAAAGGCTGCACAGGCGCATTTTCGAATCCAACCAGCTGGCTATCGAAGCTCAACAGACCAACGACCCACATGCCCAGGGCTGATCCCCAATGATATAGGTACACTTCTTGCCGCCAAATCCGAGGTTTCATGGGACAACGAGTCGTGCGGAGTAATCTAAAATCACTCGTCAGGCATTCCAAGCCTCGGCCCGTCCGCCGTCTCACCGTAGGCATTGCTGCGCGACTTCGCATGTTGTAGGTGGTACATGGGAATTGTACCTCTTTGGGGGGACTTTGTGAACGAACATGCAGCAAGCCATTGACGAGAATGCAGGAGCGAGAGGCTGCCCAATGGTCGTGTCATCCTTACGAGCATGTACAGCTGTCGCGAATATTGACATGCCTGAACCGTTGATGGTGGTGGGGAGGCGCTAGAGGAGGCGAACCGGGAAGAGTGCGGGGTTGTCCAATGAGGAGTCTGAGAGTGACCAGGATAGGCTGTCAGGCGCCAGCTCAATCGCGCCTAAGAAAACTGGGCTGATGAGGTGGCTTTTCTCATCCGGGAAAGTAGTCCTGATGGTCGATCGATTGGGTAAGTTATCCGGACTATTGAGCAGTGAACGAGGCCTTAAAAAGGTCTGCTGATTGAACATATCTTGGCCTGGCGGCTGGACTCCGCGCCGTATCTCCGTTAGTTGCAGGCCTTGGGAAAACCATTGGGCAGTCTGATCCTGAAGGCTGTGCTGACCAGGTGTTCCGACCTGGTTGATGCGCATTCACGAAGGGTTCTGAGTATATAACGCGGGACGTGCACGCGAGTGCCATCTGTGAGATCGACGGCCGCAAGCGAGCTCGCTCGTAGGGCTTGACGATATCGCGGAGAAGGGTCCTGAGAGAGGCATCAAACCTGGCCAAGCTTGCGAACGACATCGGCCGTCACGCATTCTGGAAGAGAGACCGATGAGGCACATGTTCGGTCACCTACGACTCCGAGGTCAGCGATCCCGATCAGTTTGATGAGAAGGTTTCCACGCACCTCGGCATCTTGACATGCCTTCCAGATTCAGGTCCCCCGCAGACAGCGCGTGGAGGAGGCGGCGATTGTGAGTGCGGACGTGTGGTATACGGGCTTGGTTGGGGCTGGGTTGATGGTTGGGGAGGGAAGCCGAGGTGCGGAAGGTGCGAGCGACGCGCTTTCTCCGTCGGCCAAATCGCGCCTGAGTTCGCAATCACCATGAACAACACCACACCACAACAAGCGCGGCCATACCGCAGCCATCGCATCCCCGCTTGCGACAGATGCCGGCAAAGGAAGATCCGCTGTAAAATTGCAACCACAGGACAGCCCTGTGAGCTGTGTGCTGAGAAGGGCCTCAGCTGCCTCTTCTCCGGCAGCAACTCTCGCCAGCCCACCTCCGATGCTGACCGCCCAGGTCCTCCACGCCCGCGCAAGAGACCAAGAGTCGAACAAGTTCGGCCTTCATCTATTTCTGGGGCCCGAAGACTCAATAGCCCTGTGAGCGAGGGTATCCCGGTACCTCCCCGACATTCTGCTGCGGAATCGGAGCAAAGCCCGCTTTTGCGAGAGACTGCCGCCTCGAGCCCTCGCAATGGAAACCATGCTGCATCAGGCCCTACCGGCGAGGCTTCCATTATCGTGGGACCAATGGTTGCCGAGGATGTGCAGATCCTTCAGCGATACCTGACAGCGGAACCGAGGGTCGGCCCGCATTCGAGCCAGCCGTATAGCGTCGTGTCAAACGCTCCAGGAGATCCCATTTTTCTGGCCCTGCCAAGACACAGAGAGGGTTTGCAACTTGCCAAAGACTCGGGACGCGGCCAACGAGAAATTATTGACCAGGTCCTGGGCCCGAAGAAGAAAGATGTCATACAGCTTTATTTCAAGCATATCCATCCCGCATTCCCAGTGCTTGATGAGGAATTGGTTGCCAGGGAAGATGGACGCATAGTGTCCTCGACACTTCTGTGCGAAATATATGCAATATCTCTCACTTTCTGGCATTTCTCAGACACCCTGAAGCACCATCATTGCCCCAGCGAACAGTATTTCTGGAACCTTGCTATTGCTGCTCTGCAAGATGACTTTCTTGCTCCTAACCTATATACGCTTTATTCTTCCATGATTGATTTGCTCGGAAGGCCGGTTGGTTCCGTCCAAGGTAATGTTATAAACTCTGGCAGAACGATGGCATTAGTTCATAGTCTCGGCTTGAATCGAAACCCAAGCAAATGGAGGACTTCTGCGCGAGAAAAAGACATGCGAGTGAGGATATTCTGGGGCTGTATGGTTCTGGATCAATGGTAAGATTCTCCAATCTTCCAATTCCAGACTCGCTGATATTTTTTAGGTCGAGCTTTGCACACGGCATCCCTCCATCAATACTGCGCCAGCAGCACGATGTCCCGCTACCCCCTATTGCCATACTTTTAACCCCTGCAAAGGATACTCCCGAGAGAATCCAGGCCGCAGAATGCTTTATACAGCTCTGCCGCCTATCCCAGATCCTCAGCGACGTACTTCCATTGGTCTACGATCTCAGCGAACCACGTAAAGAAATCTGGAGAGAGCTACGGCGTTTTGAATATGACCTAGATGAATGGGAGGAACATCTTCCAAATTTTCTGAGGGCCGGTTCCACCGAGGCGTCTGTGTCCGGAGCTAGTAGTTTACACTTTGGTTACCTCTGCGTCAGGATGCTGCTTTGTAGGTTGTCATACCGGGTACGCTTCACTCTTAGTGGTCGGCTTGATACATGCTTTGTGCCCCTGTAGTACCGTCCTTTCATTTCCCTGCGAAGAGTGCTGACACAAATCAGGCTGCAGCTCATGACAATGGCTTGGACGCCCATGACGTTCGCCAATATCATTTTACAACTCTGCGTCGCGCTGCCGCACGCATCGCCGACTTCATATGCTCTCTTCAAAGCAGGCATCTGAAGGAATTTTGGCTCTCCTGTAAGAATTTAGAGGCTACCCTTTCATTTTCGATGCCCTGACGCTACAATAGTCACTGGTCACTTGATCGTTTCAGCTGCGACGATTTTGCTGCGCTGTGCTATTGACACCACCGACGCTGCTGTTTCTGAGGAGTGCAAGAAGTCCCTGAAGTCTCTTCGAACCAGGCTGCATCGAGCAAAGAGCCAAGATCAATGGGATCTCGCGGATATGTTCCTTAAGCGCTGTGACGAGCCTATTTCCAGGATTACAACATCATCGAATTCGCAAACGAGGAACCAAGAGTTCAATCCTGCACGGTCACCTGCAACCCAAGCTGCTGAGGAGAGCCAGCGCCTGGAAGCTCAACAAGAACCACCCGATTTTGGCGTGAGCAGTTTTTCTGAGCTCAACATTCCAATTGGTCCGTTGGATTACCCGTGGGAGTCTTTGTGGGACATATTTGAGGGAGCTCAATGACGTGATTATAACATACGTCCAAGGAAATCTGCTTGCGGGGGTAGTTGGAGCTATCGTCCGGACGTGGATGTATAATCGTTATACTCACGACATGAGCAAAAACGAACTAACGCTAACCTTGGGCTGAAATACCATTGTGTAGATGTTTTCAGCTACATCATCGATCGCACGCGCAACGATTACGGAATACATTTGGCAAGTACTCTACTTTGTTCCTGCTTACAATCTGCTGGAGACTTCACTCTCGGAAGCCACATCGTACAAGGGCATGGTTCCAGGCGTAGTGCGCAGCGCTTCCTCCATGACAGCCAGGCCGTGATCCATCTGCTCCTCGGTAATGTTGATAGGCGGCGCGATGCGGAAGACGCCACCAAAGGCGGGCAGCGTGGACAGCTGCGCCCAGACTCCGAGTTCAGCCATCTTACTGGAAACGCGGAATCCCAGCTCAGCATCTCCCTGCTTCGTCTGGCGGTTGGCCACGATCTCGACGCCGGCCATCAGGCCGCGGCCTCTGACATCTCCCAAACACCCGTACCGCTCCTGCAGCCTTCGCAAGCCCGCCTGCAGCCTCACGCCCAGCCGCCGCGAGTTCTCCACCAAGCCGTCGCGCACGACAATGTCCAGCACCTTGAGACCGACAGCGGCGGGCATGGGATCATTGATATGCGTCGTGTAAAACAGAAACCCCTTCTCCTTGGTCACGCGCGCAATCTCATGGCTCGTCACCACGGCGGCCAGCGGCACGCCGTTCCCCAGCGTCTTGCTCAGCGTCAGCACGTCCGGCACCACGCCGCCGTCGTGCTCGAAGGCGAACATGTCGCCCGCGCGCCCGACGCCCGTCTGCGCCTCGTCGACGATCAGCAGCATGCCGCGCGCCTCGCAGTGCGCCTTCGCCGCCGCCAGCCAGCCGTCGGGCAGCACCAGCATCCCGCCCGACGACAGGATCGGCTCCACGATCAGCGCCGCCAGGCTGCCGCACGACTGCCGGTCCACCAGCGAGAAGCCGTAGTCCAGCTCCGTGCGCCAGTCGTACGACCCGTCCGCGTGCCGGAAGATGCTGCGGTAGCTGTTGGGCGCCGGTAGCATCAGCGAGCCGGGCATCTGGGGGAAGGAGATCTTGTCAGCGTCTGGTGTTTTGGGAGATGCTGTGAGGGTGTAGTTACCATGGGACCGTGTCCGGTTCGGCCGGAGAGATATTGCGCCGCGGCGGCCTGGCTCTCGTGTTAGTGGGTTTGGTGATCTGATGAGGGTGGAAGGGTGGGCCACGTACAACGCCCGTCACTCCGTGCCAACTCGCGGACAACCCGACAATTTCAAATTTGCCAGTATAGGATTTAGCCAGCTTGATGGCGGCTTCGTTGGATTCTCCGCCGGTGCTGAGGAAGAAGGCTCTGTCGAGGCCCGGAGGCGTCAGGCTGGTCAGGCGTTTGGCGAGGTTGATGACCGGTGGGCTTAGCATTCCAGAGAAGAGGTGGTCGAGATTAGAGGCGTGCTCCGTGATAGTCTCCACGATCTCGGGGTTTCCATGGCCAATGAGGCAGGACTGCGGGAAGTTTGTCAGAAATGTTTACAGAATTCGCAAGGACTGGGCTATACCATTTGTCCAGAGGTCCAATCCAGCATTCGGTGGCCATCGGAGGTGTAAATGTATCCATCCTTAGCGTGAGTGATTATGTCCGGGTGGAAGGCTGAGCCGAATGAGAGCATGCACTCATCAGCGTCCGCCTTCAGTGCAGCTGCGTCAACGTTGGCGTAGATATTGGGCATTGTTTCTTGTCGATTTTTGCTGTGTTACTGTAATTCTGTGTCACAGCGGGAGTGCCGGCTTTATACTGCGCATCGAGATCATGTCTAGTATGTGAAGGGTGGCAGGGAAGGGTGGCAGCGATAAGCAAATGTGGTCGCATGTGGATACACGGGAAAGTTTGGTTTTCCGATGGCCATTCCCTAGTCCTACAAGCTTTCCGGAACCATTGTTTTGTCGATTGCGGGGTTGGTTGGCCCATTCGGCGAGACGGCGAGATAACGGGTTTGTTTGCTAATTTCCGACGGGAAACTCTCGCCGTTCAAGCCCGCTCTTAGCTAGCGCGGATCCTTTTTCGGTCATATCATGGGGACTTGAAGCTACCGTCCGGACAATTGCTTCAAATACCCACAAATGTCATATATAATTTCTAACTAGTCCATATTCTTCTACTTAAAGTCCCCTGTTTTAGCTCTAAGCCGGAGATACAGGAATCCCATTATCTATACTCTGCGGAAACCCCTCCCTATCTTTAAACTAGGTTTCATTAATCGTCTAGAAGACGTTGCGAACTTTCTCGGGCCGGTATGGGAGGAGGTTGGGTGCTAGTTGGCCGGGACACGGAGCACTTCCTAAGATCTGCTTGTTGATGAAGTATAGGAATTTCCGGGGCCAGCAAAGGAATGGCGAAAGCTCCGAAACTGGAGATCGCAATGGAAGAAGCGACCGGCCGCAGAACAAGGACGATGGCCGGGACAAATGGCCCGACAATGGAAGAGCTCCCGGTGGCAGAGATGCCGAACGCAATCGCCGCGAAAGGTTCCGGGATGTATCCAGTAACCAGATCCTTAAGCCTTCCGTACGTCCCGCATGCTCCGGTTAGTCTTTAGCCCATCCTTAGGTAGCAAAACTGTCCTAGAGCCGTTTAGAAACCAGTCTTAAACTAATGCTCTTTGCAGATCGGTATAGCCTAGTATCCATTAGCGCCATCCGCCAAGAACCACCACTTCAGATGCCTTTGCGCTGCTATGTTAATGATCACTTCGATTCTCTTTATGGTATAGTTGCCCTTGATTGTTGCTCGGTTGATCGGCGTGAAACTGTGTACGAGTCGCAATGTGCCATTCTTCTTTGGGGGGAACAACGAGCGAGCGGACCACGGCGAAACATACAACTGGACGATCCCAGCCTGCACCATAGCAGGAATCGTTTCCCACTGGTAATCAACTTCCTTTGGCGAATAAAGAGACTGCCTTTGTGTAACAGGCCTGACACCCCGCCCCGTTGGAATTCTGTGGACGATCAAGTCGGTAGGCGGCATATGTCTGACTTTGTGGGTGCAGATCGCGACCGTGACCGTGACGGGAAGAAGAACCAAGTCCAAGACAAGCCGCAGGGCAAGGATTCGGAGAAGAAGAAATCGACGATGTTCTATGTCGAAGCCAAGAAGGAGGCGTCAGAGGACGAGAGTGCTACTGACTCGGGCAGGGCGACTCCGATAATGCAACCCAACACCACTACCACCTACTAAGCCGCCCGTAACCGCTGTCCCACGCGGACCCCGGCGTAAACCTCACCACCAACGCTGCCCTGCTCTCCTCGCCGCTGCATCACGGTTCAGGCTACTCGCCTGAACCGCCTACCGCGAACCTGGAGCAAGCCGCCGCTTCATCCTTTTGGCAGAGCAGCTTCTACCGTGAATTCACTTCTCACGAACGCCAACAAATCCGGGAGCTCGCTGAAACTTCCGCTCAACCGAGGGCCTTCGCTGAACACAGTGAAGACCACGCCGAGCTTCTACGCGCCGAATGCGCTGAGGGCGCTCTTAAAGCGACACTTTTCACGTACTTGTTCCACAACACCTGTGCGGTGGCAACGATACTTCAAGGCGTTAGTGTCGCTAATCCAACCAGCTCTTAGAGGAAACTTACGTTGTCAGCATCAACCCCTTCATGTATTCGTCTTCCCAGTTAGACGAGATGGAAACGGCCTAGGATACAAGATCATAGAAAGCTGCGACTAGATCTTCGCTGACTCTCTTGTCCCAGAAGTTCGCCTTCTCCACTTTCGTCAACTGGGTGAAGTCCCTGGCAACTTGGGGGGGCATGACGAAGGTCCGTGTCGAACGGGCAGGGATCCAACGACTCAATTCCTTCGCACAGGCTGTTCAGTTTCCCAGTGTACGCTGCGCTGCTTTTCTCACGCTTCATCTCGCCAACGTCCTTGAGGACCTTTAAAGTCTTGACGTCTTTCTGAAGCTGAGTGGACACGCGTGCAGCGTACGCCCTTCGAGCGTCAAGATGCCTTTGACGTATGTCGCGCATGAAGTCGTCTCGGGCGGCGCCGCCTGGAGCTGTCGCACCATTTTTCACCCTGTGAAACTCCAGTTGCGTGTTGGTTATCTCAACCTTCCAGTCGTGATGGGTGACTTTAGAGCCGACCTGGACGAAAATGTTAGCATCGGAATTCGTGCCAAGAACGCCCAAGCTAATAGCTTTGATGGAATGATGCGCCAAACTACTTACGAATGACATGAACCAGTAATCCTCTATGCTGGTGGTTGTTGGGTTGGCCGGCATCGCGATTTGCGCTGTCCGACATGCCGTTGTACCGGAAGTGCCAAACCATCGCCGTGAGCCTTCTCGTGTCGTCGACCACCTTCTCGGTCTCGTCTCCAACTGCGACTTCAAGATATATCCGGCCTCTACAGCCTTCACTATATCAAGCCAATGAAGCTTGCGACATGTGCCTTTTCATGCAAGATGCTTCTGATGCCAATATAGACGGATGGTGAATAATCGGCAACCATAAGGTTGACAACGCGAACCTCTTCAGGCTGGAGACTGACTTCGTCACCTGCTGCTCTATTTCTGTAGCACTGACCCTGCCTTAGCTCTAAGCCGCGCTTGCTTCACCACCGCTTCTGCCTCTGCCGCCTCGGCCACCTCTTCCGCGGGTTCCACGTTGTCCGCCTCTGCTACCACGACCGCCACCCAACGATGAGCTCGAGACCCGTAGGACTCTTGGTAACTCTCTGAGCTGCCTGCTTTTGACTGACGGTGAAACTCGGCTGTTGTCGAAGGTTTCTTGTTGCCTTCGAAGTGACGTTTGACGACATCGGTATCCATGACTGTAGGCTCTCTCACATGAAGAAGCGCACCAATATCTACACCACTGCACTGCGTCCTGTTCGCAACCAGGCCCATTGCATCGGTGAGACGTATGCATCCCGGTTCAGTGGTGCTGCATGAGATACAAAAGTCACCCAGGGGGATGTCTTCGGGGACTGTGCAGTCTGCCGAGCGCTCGAGACACCGGTCGCGCTCAAGGATTTGGTGTTCCTTTACCACGCAGTGGCAGATTCGCTCGATTTCTGGGATCCTCCACTCGGGATGGGCGCATCAGGCTGCAGCTACCACACCTGAAGCTGACCTGTCCGCGGGGACGGCAGTTAGAACAACAAGTGACAAAATCAGTCTCCTGCCCGATGAGATCAGCGCGGCTGGCTATATGGTTGCCGACCATGCACCATGTTCTCAGGTAGGAGCACTTTGTGTAGTAGTAGAATCGTTTGCCGGCGTTCCCACGTGGCTTCACAGCACCGCATTCCCTGCAGCGGAAGTAACGTCCGCTCGGAGCGAACTGCGTAGCGGTCTGTGGAGGCGCAGGAAGCGCAGTGTGCGTAGCCGAAGCCATTGCCAGGTGCAGATACTTGCTGCCTGCCGCACTTGCCTAAAGCTACTACGGTTGCCACGGTTGCCTAGCCGACATGAGAATCAGCTGTCTGCCAAGCTTTTTCTGGCGACGGGTATATAAACCCTTCGTCCTTCGGGCTCCAACCATTTCTTTTTCTTCTTCTTCTTCTTCTTCAGAGTCACCGCGAACCTCTTTCAAAGCTGGTCGGGTGGCTCTCCAGCTGGCACGCTGTACAAAGTGCTGAGTTTAGCGCACTCTTTCGCAACGTGCTTTCTCTTCCTCTTGTGGTCCAGTCGGCCCTTAAGCGACTTCTCTCGAGGTAGACTACTTCACTGTAGTCTTACCCGGGGTGCCCGTTCGCGGTCGCTCTCAGCTGGTGGCTAAGGCCTAAGACACCTTCAGAAAACCCTGGTAATGGCTTCGACCATGCCTCTCTTCAATGTAGTTATCAGATCTACGTGGTAGTTAGTTATCTAATCTACCGAAATGAAAAACTCGAAAAACTCCCTTATTTCTCTATTACTCATGTGATTCAACTGTACCCTTAAATATTCCAGTCACCTTCAGGTGGCTCTCCGGCTGGCTGGTGGCATAGCCTAAGGCCCTCGTCCAGACAGGCAATGGCTTCGCCTGCGCCGGTAGTTAGTAAATCTGCTTAACAAAATCTCAAACTCAACTCCCTTCTTTTAAGTCTGTTTCCTCAATGACACTGTGGCCTGTCTGAACTGTGACCTGCTTGAACCGTGACCTTCTCGAATTATAGCCTACTTTCGAACGTTGTGTAATCTTTTAAATTTTAAAGCTTGAATTTATGTCTTGATGTTGTAGAGAGCAAATAACGGATTGCCTAGCCTGTTTGCGATTTAGTGGGTGCAGTGGCGCGGTGCTTTACACCGCCCCAATATGGGGGCCAAACCGCAGCCTAGAACGCCCCACAATCCGCAGCGCAAAGCATTTAACCACCTCTCCAAGCACAACTTCCTGTTATTGACAGACCACGGCATCCACTGGCGCCACGTCTCTCCAACATGACGGACGACACTGGACCGCCCGCCGAAAATTCACCCGCCGAAAATTCTCGTCCCAAAGACCTGGTACTGCTCCAAAAAGAAGGCGCAGAACCGAGACCCGAGCCCGAGCACTGGGCTCAGCAACTCGTGAGAGATTTCAGCAGAGGCCTGCCATACGAATTCCCGGCTGCCCGGGTCGATTTTCCGGAGGACCATCCATATTGCCCTGTATGTGGTATGCCGAACGGCCTCCCGCTCTCAATCTACGTCCTGACTTCCTGGAACAATGTGGAACGTCATCCAACTCTACCGGATGTGGGGGAGAACATTGAGAATTGTGAGCGATGCAGCTTTATCTGCTACTGGTTGGTCCACAAGAAAGGCTTACGAGAAGCCTGTGAGAGTGAAAGCGGCAAGATAACCGTTCGAATGCGCGGGGCCCAGGCTGGAATTAAAGAAATTGCCTTCGCTCTGCCTGCGAATACGGGAAATGACTTCATCAGCCTTGACGGTACCGACACTGTGCTAGCTAGAGACAGGAGGGGCAAGTTTGGCTTTGAGTTCGGCAGACAAGACGAAGAATTCGCCATGGAGCTCTGGTCCGCCAACAGAGTCATTCCGGTAACAGCGAGCCCCGAGGATAGACGGTTGACCGCAATATCTGCGGCACCATTTGGCCGGAAAGGGAAATTCGTCAGGGAGGTGGCTCCCCGCTCAGACGACGAAAGTTGCTTCGATTTGGCACGCACCTGGCTCGAGGCCTGTCGCGCCAAGCATCACAAGCTCTGCCGGCAGACCGGCACAAGCCTTCCGGCCAGACTCCTTTATGTGGATGCCTCTCCTACAACTGTACTAGTCAAGGAATTTGAGCCCAACGAGCCTCTTGTCGACTATGTCACTCTCAGCTACCGCTGGGGACCAAGTCCATCGAATGCATCCCACGTTCTCCAGACCACCAAAGAAACACTGCCCGCGCATCTTTCGACCGGCATCGAGATCAAGTCCCTGCCCAAGACCATTCGAGATGCAGTGGATATCACTCGCCGTCTGGGTATTTCCTATCTCTGGGTCGACCGGCTATGTATCGTTCAGGACCACGAGGAAGACTGGGTCCGGGAATCATCTCGGATGTGCGACATCTACGCATCCAGTACCTTGACCATCAGTGCCGATGACGCCGAGGACGACGATGCCGGTATTTACGGAGAGCAAAGAAACCACCACCTCTGGAGATACAAGCGCTGCCGAAATGGAGAAGAGGATTACGGCAACCCTCTCGTATGGACGGAGAGGTGGCCGCATCCAACACTCACGGAGTTTACCCAGGGCGAGACAACCTCACTCATGCTGACCGTCGACACCTCCCCGCTGACAAAGCGAGCGTGGACGCTACAGGAACGCCTGATGAGCACCCGCGTTCTACATTTCACGCGCTTTGAGATGATCTGGGAGTGCAACTCGGGTACCCAATGCGAATGCGCTAGGGACAGTGGCTTCCATAGCTGGACACTTGAATCGATGGAGTTTGCTCACATGCTCGACGACGACAAAGTTGACAGCCAAAAGTGGCTCCACCGCCTTTGGTACCAATATGTTGATGCGTACACAAAAAGGGCCCTCACCAATACAAGTGACCGTCTGCCAGCGTTATCGGGGCTGGCGAAACGGTTTCAAGGACATCTCGAGACGGTGACTGGGAAGAAGCCCACCTTCCTCGCAGGTCTTTGGCGAGAAGACCTGGCCACGGGACTCACATGGGAGCTTGGCCCCAAAGCCAAGGAAAACGGCAGCAAGACGGACGCCTACCTCGCGCCATCCTGGAGCTGGGCGTCCCGCATCGGCTCGGTTGGCTACTTCTCGGTCAAAACAGCCCATCCCCGTAGTGGCAGGCCTTATCCGTACCAAGGCGTGGAAACTACCAGTCACATCGAAGTGCTTGATGCAGGGACCAGCCTGGCGACGGCAGATCCCCTTGGTCGGGTCGACGACGGAAGGATCGAAGTGTCCGGTGCTGCGGTTGACTTCTATTTCGACGGTTCGCAGCCCGAGCATGTCGAGATCATCCAGCGTTACGTGGAAGAAACAAGGTGTGCCAGGGAATTCAATCTCATGGGAGTCACGGGAGAAGAAGGGGATTACACCGAGTATGCCGTGTACGAGCTGGCCGGCCGGTGCTTTGACAAGGAAAAACATACACCAGCTCTGGAGCAGTCAAAGAAGAGGACCATAGTGGTCCGCGATGGGCATCACCGCTGCATCGCTTTTCAGCCGGACGACGTTCAAGATGTTCGAGACCATCCGGGTGAATACAGCTCATTGGTCGGCCTCCGGGTGTCAGAACAGGCTTGGGGCACTCCATTCCACTTTGACGTAGGCCCAAAGCTTAAAATCATGTATTTCCTCTTTCTGAGGCCGTCGCCCAGAGTACCCGGTGCGTATGAGCGGGTTGGTCTGGTAAGAACGACGAACACCTTTGAAAAGGAGGAATATGCATGCTTCGAAGAGATATGGAAGGCTGCTGAAGCTAGGAAGCTTACGTTGGTCTAAGAGGGTGAATGGCTGGGATGAGTGTTGGTGCTGACAATCCTTCATACTAGAGCTTGAAGGCAGTTCAACAAGACTCTGCGAAGAGGAAGACGAAGATAATATTGTTGGCCGCACAGATGGCTATTTACGTGAATATGATTTACGTGTGTCGCGAAATCAGGCCGAAGGTTGAGGAATGTACATGTGAAAGAGAAGTGTTGCCTATTATAAAGCATTTCCTTGTTTGGAAAATTGTGAGACAGTAGTGCTGCTGCTTAAGCGCCAGGCAATTCACGCGTGAGCTTCGGCCCCCCGCCTTGTTTTACAACGATTGTGCCTTTCAATAGGCCGCTCGTGGGTGAGATTACGTCAGAGTACAACACAACACATGCAGACATAAGCCACGCACCTTGGCGAACTATAGCTTCGGCACCCCACAGAGCGAGAGATACTTGATCGGACTCCCTACCAACAAACGCCTTGCTAACGAATCCTGAAGCAAAAGCGCTTAGCTTTGTCAAGGCCCGCACGCAATGGTGGTATGCTTGCCCACGGTCTGTCGACGCCTCATTTCACACTGAGAATATATAGGGCTTTCGGCAGTCGAGTCGCACAGCGCCATCCCCGGGCGTTCCATGAGGATCGTCGTCAACACCAGGAAAGCCTGTGCTGCGGAGTCATGGACGGAGCAAAAGGCAGCAGCGCCTCGGGGTCGACTGGATGGCAGCAGAACTATCGGTCGGCGGTTCCAGCGGATCCTCATCCTTACCCGCAGGCTGACAAGCCATTGCCTTACGACAGCGTCAAGGAAGCAGTTTCGCCCACGAGCGCAGCGGTGCCCGACCACGAAAACTATCCTGAGGTCTACACCTTCAGCGGGCTAGAAGTAGTAAGAGATGGGTCTCTACCGGAAGCTGTCGTCAGCAACCCCGCCCATTCCAGCAAGGAAGCCTTGGAGGTACCAGAATTCACCGAAGAGACCCGACTGCGCCGGAACAGACTACGCATCTCAATACTCGTAGCGCTCCTGGCGGTGATATTGATCGTGGCTATTGTTGGGGGCATCGTTGGCTCCGGAGTCGCTTCTCGCCGGCAGAGGACAGCCGAGATTTTAGACACGACCGCGTTAGCTTCGGTGAGCTACAAACGGGCGGATGGTGTGTCGCAGTACCGTGTGTACTTCCAGACGACGGATGGGGTGCTGTGTCAGTCCGTCTGGGACTCTGAGATAGGAGAATGGACTGTATCGCCGTTGAGGAAGGCAAACACCGCGAGTATCACGGGGGAACCGGAGGTGAAGCTCGGAACTCCGTTGGCTGCCCACATCTATGGTTCAATTTCAAGCGTACGTATAGCCACTCTTACTACATCCAACAGCCGAGAGTGCTGACTGTTTTAGGATGAATACGAATATCACCTTTTCTTCCTGGATATTAGTGACAATATTTGGGAGCTAGTCTCCAATGACCCAGACGACATGTGGAAATTTTCAGCCCAAGGCGCTCTGAAAGGCAACTACACCGCAGCGCCGTTTTCGAGACTTGCGTCGTATGGCCGACAGTGCGGCGAAAGCTGCGGGAACGCCTCCTCGGTTGTTGTCTGGCAAAATGATGACGATAAAATCATGTTGGCCGGCTACGAGCCCAGCCACGGCTGGGCATCATTTTCCATGAATGTCAGCATCTCACCGCCGCCCGTCCATGGCACGTCTATTTCCATACTATCGTTGGGAGCCAACGAAGGCGTAATGAGTATATATGTCAATAATGGGAGCCCTACGCAGCTCCATTTCAACATCACTGATGGTTGGACTTTGGATGGTCAGTATTCCGAGCTGCTATATGTAAAGGCCCGTAGCTGACTAAAGTCCACAATGTAGGAAGTCTCAGCGGAAGTATCGACCCCGATGCTGCGCTGACCGGGCTGATAACGAACTACGATAATGCCAACGCCGAGACGGCTGACGTTAAGATAATATCAACGAAACCGGATTCTTCTGGTGGGATCCTCCTCTGGCAAGATGGGAAGCTAGACACGTCGTGGCTCAATAGCAACGTTGATCCGCCTCTTGCCTCGGTATCCAATTCATCATCAATCACTTCCAACCAGGCTGGAAGGGTGTATGCGATAGAGAAGAAACGAGCCATCACTGAGTGGAGATGGGAGAACAGTAATAGTTCGTTTGTCAGAGTGGGGCCTGTAAATACGGATTTGCAAGAATAGCTGTATATAATTACAGTGTTACGACAGTTGAAGCATCCATGTGACATAAATGCACAACACATATGCGCGGACAATAGCTTCAGCCACTTGCAATGCTAAGCGAACCGGCCTCGTATCGATGCGAATAGGCTGTTCAAAGGACAGAGTCGCTGTGGCTTACCGTGCCATCATCCTTGTACTATTGGTGGTCTTCAGCTCTCCCGACACATGTGACGGTGATGTCGATCATCTGTGCTCGCGCATGCAGCCGTCACTTCTAGAGCTACACCCAAGCAAAGCCTCGACCCCAGCCGGGCGGATGTGAAGCAGCCATTGAAACCTTCGCGCTTCGGCCCGGCTGATGATAGCGCTCCCACACCCGCGTATCCCATACCGATCGGCCATAGTGTAGTCGTCAGAAGGGGAGGAGGATGCGAGAGAGAAGAAAAAAATAAATAAAAAAAAAAGGGGGGACAGAAGCTGTCGTGTCTCATGCAGCCGTTTTCGACCGCCGACGCTCCCCGGCGGTAGCCAAGGGAATGGACGAGATAATCTCGCATCCATAGCGTCCGCACATCCGCGCGCGCACGACGCCGGCAAACCCATTCCCACACCCACCCGCCACAGCGGTGACCACCTGCTGCCGCCGCCATGCACGGGGGCGACGGGCAAGGCCGCGCGTGGCGTTCCGCGCAAAAGAGGGCGATCCCAACCCATTATTGTTATTTGGGCTTGAGGCCGATCATCGCAAAAAAACACTCGGGATGATGCGCCAGCCCAGCTTCGTGCAGCACACTCCTCCTCCCTCCGCACGTACCAACTCTCCCTCCCTATTAGCGTCGTGTGCTCAGCCACATATGCCCCTCTCTCCAAATGCAACCATCGATTTTCGGCCCTGGCGGTCCGCGACCGTTTTCGTGTTCCTATAATGGCAACAATGTGCGACGAATTTGAGGGGGGAGGAAAAAAAAAGGAAGGGGCTTGCAATTCAATAGTCGGCTGTATGGCAAAAATATCTACCGCTGGTGTCACCATGGTAATTGCTCACTGGAAGCGGAGAAGTATGCGAAGCAGTCTGTCGGGGGCACGCTATCGCTTTGGGAACCCTCAATAACGAAAAGTCGGCAGCATGTCCGACTTCGAGGCATTGAAGTGCACGGACGGTTGTCCGGAAGGGTATC
Organism: Lasiodiplodia gonubiensis; assembly: GCA_009829795.1. Taxonomy (NCBI): domain Eukaryota; kingdom Fungi; phylum Ascomycota; class Dothideomycetes; order Botryosphaeriales; family Botryosphaeriaceae; genus Lasiodiplodia; species Lasiodiplodia gonubiensis. The sequence continues at coordinate 127,563 of RHKH01000062.1, read as the reverse complement.
ACCATGGCGTCGGTGACTGATCTACGAGGTCGTGTATAGGGTACATGCATAAGCTTCAGCATGGTGCACGCAGCAGGACAGCACGTTTTCTCGCAGTGTTTTTGGGGCTGCTGACATGCATCATGGCACGACAGCGGCGATCGTTCTGCTTATCCACGCATGCTGCGTGACGGACCGCACATAGGCCGTTGTAGGTGTTTCTTTTGCTGATATGATCCTTGCAGCTGACTAGCGCTTGGCGCCTTGTTTTCTTGGTTGGGGGCGTTATTAGGGAGCCAGCGGACCCGACGCCTCCGCTTCCCCAAGAGGGTGGCGAAACGTTGATTATTGAGTTCAGTGCTTGTGCAGCAAGTGTGACAGACAGGGCGGCGTTTCCTTTTGCCCCCCCTCTCGCCTGGTGGGGCCCTGCATTTACGCGTAGCAGTGCTGCTCTGGCGATTGTCAGGGTGCGTGCTGGTGCGACGGCCAGCTCCGACGTGGGGGCATGGCGCCGCACGAGGAGTGTAGTTGAAATAAAAACAGTGGGTTGGTGGACTTCCGGGTACTCGAACATCGAGATTCGGTGGAGCTAGCTCCGGCGCGAGTCGACATGTGCAACCGGGGTCAGGGCAAGCGCCGGCGCGGTTCCCTGGGTGGGGAAAGTTGAGAAAAAGGCGAGAGGGAGGATTTCCCGGCGATCTCCCTCCGAACGATGGGAATGTCAAGCTGGCTTTGCGATTGGACCGCCCGCGGCGCCGGGTCCAACGCTCTTTGATCTGGGCTGCGGCGTCGGCACTTCCTTCGCCTCGTTACTTCTGCTCGTCAAAACCTAATGTGTCCACGACCATTTCCCCTTCGTGGCTGTAAAGCCGACAAACTTCATACGTGGCCGCCCACGGAGCCGCGCTAAGTCGCAGTCGCGTTGCGCAACGGCCATTACGTCACCTGGGTAGGCACTGGCTCCGGCCTCAGCGACGACGACAGAATCATGTGGGTCGCCTTCTTCCTTTTGCTCGCCCCTTGTAGCCTCGGGAAATTAGGGCTCTACACACCTCAGGGTTTCAGGTTTCATTCAGCGAGACTATCAATCCACACTACTTCCCGAACGGGCGACAGAGTAAGCGACATGTTTTGGGTGCTTCCCATGGTTGCGGTGCTTGTCTCGACGAAGAAGCCACGAGGGATCCGTCTAAATTTAAGTTCCCGAAGATGAGGATTGGCACCCGCGGATACGGTTGTCGTTTCGCTTTTGCAGATTGGCCCCAGCCGGTGAAGCAGGTAGAGTGCGAGTGCGTGTTCCAACCGCCTGATTCGGCCATTCTGATTCCGGCAACCTAGCCCCTGATTCGGCCCCAACCCTTTGCGCCGTGCAACCGCCTATAGCTGCAGAAACTCTCTGTCTGACGTCCACGTGTTTTCTTCCTTCGAGTCCGTGGATTCTGCACACACCCGGACATTTCCCGGATTGGAAACCATCGTGTCGTCTATATTGTTCGAGTGCGACGCTAGCTCCTCCAGGAGTCATTAGAAGTCATGCTCATATCTCTGCGACTTACAATCTCATTTGTGACCTCCCCCGACACGCTAATGCCTATTTTTACTGAGATGAAGTAGAATGCGATTGAGGAAAGTCTAAAATATTATCTGAACCTCCACAAAATAGAAAAATGATTATACAAATTGAGAAGCTCACCCCTGAATTCTTGATCTTTGGCAAAAAGTAAAAGAAAAAAAAAAAAAGACCGCCCCTATGATTACATTGAATGCTATGACTCCAAGAGTGAAAGAATGAGCGCATCAAGTCAAGTTGTCGGGCCGATTCCGCGCTAGCGGCAACATGGGTTGTAAACAACGCCGGTGTGAAGATGTAATGGATCGTTTGTAAAGCCTCTGGGTTAGTCAGTCAGTGGGATCCAGACATTCTGCTGCCACTAGTTTTGACCAATTTTTACTCGACCATCAAAATCCCCTGTCCTTGAGAGTGCGAACATATCTGATTTTGCTTATCCCAAATACCAGTTCCTTTTTGGGGTATCATCGAAAACAGTTGCGCCGGAGGAAAATGGTGGAAGTCTCAAAAAGGGTGGTGATACGGATAATTTTGCTCCTCTTCCAGTGAGCCCAATTGTGCAGGTTCACTACTAAACCACTGTGCATTGTACGGTTGAACGGGACCTGGTTGCATGCCTTCGGAACCCGAAGGCATGAGAGGCTGCCAGGCGGGCATCGATGTTTGCACTGATGTGTTTGGAGGCCCCGAAGACGCCATTTCGTGCGTCGTGTGTCTCTGCTGCTGCACGGCCAAGTGTCCTGGGTGTTGGAATTGGAAATCGTGAGGTATGGATTCGGGACCTCCGTAAGACATTGACCGTGCGACTCCTCCCGGCCACATTGCCTGCTCGGGCGGTGGAAACTGCGGCTGGATGAGCTGGGCGCGGGACGATTCTTGGCCCGATTGGCTCTGTATACCGATGGGCTCGGTGAAAAACGAAGCGGATACCGGAGCGCCCGTCGAGGACCAGTATGCGACTGATGAGGTCTCGGAATGACCGTCGGATGGCGTCTGGCTCGGGTAACCTTGTCCCCAGGTAGCCACGTCGAAGTTTGGAGAGTAAGGGAACGAGCTCTGTTGGGGGATGGCTGCTGCGACTGTCAGTGGAACGGATTGTCGGCGCAGAGAATGCGACGTACTGCCGCCAGGCTTCATATCAATGGGACCGTCCATGTCGGAAGTGACGGCAAAACCAGGCGGTGGCTCACCGGCCATGGGCTGAAATGAACTGTACTCTTCAATGGCATCGTGGGCCGAAGTGTTGGACGGGCGAGGCGACGACGACGACGAGGAAGAGGCGACCTGCGAGACACTCCCTCTTTTGGCAGCTTGCGATCTCGACTCTCCGGGGTTCTGCTGCTCCACGGGGTAGAAGTTGCACTCTTTCTTGAGGCGGATGCAGTTTGAGCAGCGGCCTTGAGCGTCATCCGGGGCCAGGAGGCATCTTATCTTCCGTCGGCGGCAGTGTCCTGAGAAGCGTCAGCAAAGCAGAGGGCTCGGGGGGCTTGGCTGGCGTACCGCAGGCAACAGAGGTGCGGTGATAGCCCAGCTTGTTGCGCCGCTTGTCCGAATTGGGGGAAATGGGACTCGACTCTCCGAGGGCGAGGGCGCGCATGTGAGGCGTGGACGAGGAGCGCTTGATCTGGGGCGGGAGCTTTCCTCGGGAATGCCTTCGCTTGTCGTGGAGAGTCTTTGCAGAGGGCGGAGGAAAGGCGGGCTGGAGGTCGTGGCCATCGAGCTGCGAGGCCAAGGGTTGTGCGACGGCGGTGCCTGAAACCGGGGCGGAAGGATTATATGACATGTTAAAGACTGGACTGTCCCTACGAAGGGCCTTGTGCTCGTTGCGCGACCCGACAGCCATGTACTTGATCACCTCGTCGGCCTTCCAGAAGGGGAGCGGGGGCTTTGGGCGGCGGGCATCCGGGGGCGTTACCGGAGTGGCGGGAGCAGTGAGGTTTTCAGGAACGAGGCGGGCGCAGTATTCGCAGCAGAAGATCTAGAGATTCAGGCGCATGGGCGGTGGAAATACAGGCCAATGGCCGCGAGCCAGGATCGCGAGAGCTATTATTATGGAGAGCGTCCAGGAGAGGCCATTGGTAATGCGTACGTCAGCGCAGCGCCGGCGCACCGCCGTCTCCGAGGGGGAGCAATGGTTGAGGTCTGCAAGCTTAAAGTCACCGCAGCGCGCGCTCAATCCTTCGCGTGGGCGCGACATATTGCTGAGGAGGCTCGCAGCAGTTTGACCGTGTGGCGACAGTCGCGGGCCCAACAGTGGCAGGCCTAGTCGGCCGCCCGGTACCGCGGCGGGCGTGATTGGTGCGCACGGGCGCTGCGGGCGATCTTGGCCGGCTGGGGCAGGAGCTGTGACACCAGCTTGGCAGTGGCGGCGCCGGCTGCAGCTGGCGTGCGGGATGCCATTCGCGAGCGCGCGGCCCTGGAACATCCCTTCGCCGGCTACTCCTCCATCCACGCTGACAGGCCGACCCAGCGGCAAAGCCCGGAGTCGTGACGCCAGTCCCTAACGCCTGCCCCCTGCCATGCGGCGCAGCCAAAGCCTCGCATCTGGAGCATGCCGCGCCAGGATCGGATCCCATCAATGCGCGCCGTTGCCGTTGCTTTTGCCAACGACTCAATCTCACATGCAGACCGCGAACTCTCGTCCATGAGCCCCCTTCTCCACAATCCTCATCTCGCCGCCTGTATGATCGCCCGCTTGCCCCAACCCGGCATGTCTTGGCTCAGCTAGCTCAATTTCGCGCCATGTTTGTTCGTCGTCCAGATGCAACCCTGGCGGCTGACCGTACTCGCTTTCGGTCCTGTTCGACCTGCCAATGTCCGGCCCCCGAGGATCAACGTTTCATGGAAAAATCACGATGCTGGCAGATCGATCCAACGTCAGCCGCTGGCCCATGTCCATGACTGTGGCCTCGGGCGTTCCTGCAGCTCTGCCTTCCAATGTACATATGCACGCTGATCTCTTGTCGCCTCGAAATCCGCTGAGCCCTTCGATTCGCTGCGCCTGAAACGCCGCTCCAGAGGCGTGCCAGGCAATTCTTCCGGTCGGGGCTGTCGGATTTAATCTTATTAATGCCCTGCTCGTCAAAGTGGTGCAACTAACCCCAACCATCACGAACCCTGCTCGTGGTGTGATGCCTTGGGTTGAGGCCTAGGCTTTCTTATCCACGGATACGTCGACGATCCCCGCCACGAATAATGCCATGGTCGGCTTCCCACGGAAGCCGTCGAAAAGATTCAGAATCCGATTCGCATGGGCCATGCCTTCCGCTCCGAACCTCTCATCCCGGTAGACCTAGTGCGAACACCGACGTCACCTGCTATCGCCTGAGGCAGCAACCAGACGTTCCACAGCGGCAGTTGCGTCGCGACCGGGGTGCCTGGCATTCCCCACTGTCGGCTTTATCGTCTTTGGCCCCCGAACCCCGAGATGACTGGTCTTTGGCAGGGTGTGGCGTAGGTTGCTGCAATGCGCTACCTTCTCCGCCAAAGAAATCTTGGCTCCGAGCACCAGTCGATCGCTTGCAAGGGTCCTGAATCCTTGACCGCTGTCATCCTGACCGGTTGCAAAGTGCCGCGACGCCTCTTTTCAGCGCCGTGCAGCCCCAGAGCCTTTCATGAGGGGTTATTCTCACCTCGTCCAATATACACCTGTAACTCAACAGAATACCTGGACCTGATTAGTCTTTGGCACCAAGCCTACCATTACTTTATGCCCACAGCTAATCAATACCGCTGCTTTTGCCGATAGGTCATCTGAACTTCATGCATTCTCGCCTTATCGGAACCCACACCGATTCGCGAACAGAAAGGTGGGGAGAAGAAATTTTCGAACACCATCTCGCACTTGCCTCTCTAGTCCGGTGTCCCCGCTGTATCTGAAGCGCAGTGAATGCTCGGAAATTACTCCGTATTCGAGACGCTGGAAGTGTGGTCATCTATCCTCCGCGAACCCAGGGCTGCGTGGGAGCATCAAAGTTTACCCGTCATCTGCACAGTCATATCGTCGTCTTCGTGGTTCTGCTCTTCAACACAACGTGACCTTAACCAGGATCCTGCCTCAAAGGGTAACCATTCCGTTCGTCATGACGCGGCTTGGCGCATTAGTATCTCGCAACACGCTTCCGTTCTCGGTTGACGGTAAGGCCGTTACGGGTTGCCCTTATTTTGCACCTCACCCCATCTGAGACATTTACTCGGATACCCCGCTAAATTTCGTGCTTCGCATTACTATCTATATCAACGTCTCGCGACCTGTGCAAAAGGTCATCGATCTCGGCAAATCTCGACAAGTCATTGCCGCTAAAGCGCATCTGGCCACTTGGTGGTCTTACCTTCCCGCAACTCTTCTGCAGCCGAATAAGATCGGCGTGAAGAATCGTAAAAGTCTAGATCTTGCCCGCTCTTTTTAGGCTGAGTGCTGAATGAAAAGTCACGTGCCAATGACGAGCCTCAGAATGATGCATTCTCTTTACAGGATATTGGTCTGCACCAATACCCAGATGTTTTAAGAATACAAACAGCTCTACCAGGTCATTCCGCAGTCCGAACTTTTTGTGGTGGATCACGGAAGTCTGAATATAGCTGCAAATGGTGAGGTAGATGTCGGCTGCGTTGGCGCAATGACACTAAAGGGTATACAGTGCCAGAGTTGTAGCTCTCGATGTGCGGCTTAGCACATACCGCGTCAAGATGGAAGTCCCATTCTAGTTGCACATTGGGGCATGCCGCGCTCTGATGGTGAGCACCATCCTCATTATCGTCCGTACACGAGTGGTTATGCTTTCCAAATTAAATCGATGTTCCTACCAATTGCTTCGTTATACCCTCAACAAAATGCGTTGCTCTTGCTCGATCAGAATTCCCTTCCCGTGAAGGTATTTCCAGGGTCTACGACCCTGTGTATATAATCCCCTTCGTAACTCAAACACAACCCTCTCCTCTACATCCTCGTTCCTCAAAATCCACCATCAGTGTCGGCGAGGCTGTTGTCCAGCGACCCGCACTCACTCCACCTCGACATCTCGCTATTGATAGAGAGAGCCTGAAGGTTTGCCCCAGCGATCTTCCTCATTTCACACCGTCCTTTCATCTCACTTCTCTCGGCTCGACTTCTGCTGATATCGACAACGGGCTCAGTGGCTCCCTCTCCTACCAGTTCAACAGCATCCGCGCGATCCCAACAAACGACTTTCACAGCTCTCACCACCTTTCGTCACAGCGAGGCATTCCGACCACAACCATGCCGGAGCCCGGTCTCTTCCTGCCGCGGGACGGAGACGATGGAGGTGATGTGAGGTCGGAGATTCCCCAGACAAAGCCCGCGGCGGAAATGAAAACCACTGAAGCCTCATCATCTGGAACTATGGCAATTGGCAAGAGCGAGGACCTGACGGAGCCAAAGACTGAACTAAAAACGGGAGGGAAGCGCGACCCTGAATCGGATGATGACAGCGAATTGCGGGATGAGAACTGGGGAGATGGTGTCAGGACGCCAAAGCCTGAGATTGGCAGCGATGCCAAAATCATGGGCAAGAAGGCTGGGTCGTATTCGATCCAGGAGGCCAGGCGAATTCTTCAGCATTTCGGACGGGCGGCTGCCATCTCACTAAACCCAAGGAAGGACGACCTCCTGCAGATGCTGGTAGAGCTGGACGCCGAGAAGAAAGTTTCAGCTAAAGGTCGGCTCTGGATAACCCGTCAACCTCTGGGCCCGGGTAGAACTCTGTTCCAAAACTTGGACATGGACGGGAAACCTACGCCTGATTCATTCCCCTTCAAGCATGCTCCCAAGAAGAGGGGCAAGACCTCGAACATTCCCAAGCCGAGAGCTCCGCCGAACAAGGTGGTGAAGCCGCCGCAGTATCCTGGATCGAAATCCATGCCTCCTTCTGGACGTCACTACGCAGCCTACTCATCCATGTCGCCCGGAAAGCCATCTGGACACATTTCCAAGGCCGAGGGCAAGCAACCTGTCAAGGAAGGATCCGCGGGCTCATCGGCAGAGCAAATGGGACTAGTGCTCATGGCCATGAGTAACCAGATGCACACAATCGTGCAGGAACTGGCGGACGTGAAGAAGACAGCCTCTGCTGCTTACACCGCCAATCAAGCCAACACTGTCACAGTCGACCAAGGAAAACTTGAGAGGGACAGTCGGGAGAGTTCCTGCTCGACAAATCCGGAGGATGAGCACTCGAATTGCCCAAGCTCTCCACTTCTCGGATCCGACGCGAGTCTTCCAGACATGATTGACATCAGCAGCAACACAGACACGGATCATGAGGAAGACTCTGATTGCGAGTAGATGGGAAATGGAGGCCCCAATCCGATCCAGCGGACCGGAATGTTTTCTTTTACCTTCAACGAAATTGACATACGGATTCTCTACTTTCCTTGTCGGCGTCAAAATCGACTTCCTTTGGCCTTTTGTTGGATTTCTATGAGATTGGACACATCTGACTTAGCACTGAGCGGGCACTTAACTGTTTACGGGTTGCAAAGACTTTTCATTGACTTATTCAACAGCTGCATCAGAACCGAGCGTTTCTGTATAAGGCGCGCCAATATGCTACATGATACTGTATGTATCATGATCTCCCGATCATTAATACCAGTCTTCATCTGTTGGCCTTTTGAGGTAGATCTTCAACAGATCCACCTTTGACACACTGATTTAAAGCAAGGACATTCTTATGGTTGCATTAGTATTATCCAGCTTATCATACTTCATTCAGTTGGAAATTGAGAACAGTCTGATTATTTTCCCCCTCTGATGGTTACACATGATATGCGGTGGAGGGATAAGGGATTGCAACTAAGGAGTCATTGACGGACGTACTCCCCACCGTCTAGTCCCTGACCGACCTTTGCGCCACGGCCGGCATCCCACTCATCCGCACGTACCTCATCTCATCGTCCAAACTGCAATGGCACGTCGACTGCGGCAATCCTTTCGGACCTTGCTCCACGTCCGCCTCTTTCCACTGTAGGTGCAAGCACCTAAGCCAGATCGTGCCGAACACAGCCATTGGTACCGTCAGTAGGCCCACTGACCTGGACTTGCACGCTGCGGGCGCTGCTATCTTCGGCCAGAGCGGAAACCTGCTGCGAAGTCTGGTCGGCGCACAGCAACAGTACCAGCACCAACGGCGGCCTGATTTTTTTACAGTCTATCGGAGGGGAATAATGAGGTCGATGTCACCGTCGACGCCGCCGCTGCTGCGGTGGACCTAGAGCAACACATCATTGTGCAGGATGAAGTGGGTGAGAAGACGGAGGCGGAGGAAGAAGAAGGAATCAAGGACAGTGATTCTTCTAACCGCGGGAGGTTGCGGAAGAGCCGACCCTCATTGGTCTCCAGCGATACGACCGCGACGGAATTGGCGATGCGGTGAATGATGGGATGTGCGTAAGCAGCCAGTCGATGGGCGCGGAGAGCTTGGCGACGATGGTGGGAAGACAACATAAAAAGGCGTTCGTCCCTATACTTGAATCGGTGTTTGGAATTCACAGAGGTATACATGAAGGGACCTGAGCGTCTATAGTTGTGTCGAATATCTCTACCAGGGAGTAACGAGAGGACTGCCAGTCGACTGGTAGAGTACATCAAGGTAACTAACAACTTCAATTTCCACGTATGACCATAGGTCGCAGAATGCAGGGCTTCCCGTCCGCTCAGCCGTACTTAAGCTGCGAACCGGCCGATTAGTACTCAAGTGGGTGACCATTGGGGAATCCCGGCTGTTGTACGTTTTGTTTTGTGCGAATTTTTTCTCCGGCCCGCGGCTCGCGGCTCGGGCCGTGCGGGAGACCGGCAACACAGCCAGTTTGTTTTGTATCTGTCACTACTACTATATTATTACTGGCCCCGGAATATGTGCCAACAGCTAGGATCTACGGGCAGGAGGCGAATCCCGTCATTCTGTTGAGTGTTCGCCGCCTTTAGTCTTGTCCGTTTCAGAGTTTGTTGTACAAGTTGTGACAATCTTTCATGCTCAAACTTCAACTAGAAGCGCTCGAGTCCATCTGAGGATGAAGCATACAGCTGGTCACAGTCTGCATCCCGTAATAAGTATCCGTACACACTTAGTTGCCAATATTGACTTACATGGTGAGGAATTCAGGAAAGCAAATGTGAAAGGTTTTCCGCCATTTTCCTTCTAAATTTTCAGTTTCCTTTCTTTTCTTACTTTTCAGCTTTCTCTGTTTCAACTTCTGGTTCTTTGACTTTAGGGAACCTTTGCGCTGTTGTTTCATGCTCTCTCAATTATTCATATCCGCAAATGATCTGTAGCACCTTGGACATCGAAATGTGTGTACGGTACAAATGCTCCTTTACCCGATGAGTAGTCGTGAATGCAGGGTAAACGCACGCGCTGCATTTTTGGAGGCCGGCCCGGGTATCGTTTTGAGAAAGGACAGGTAAACTTCGGCTGAGAGCCAACACTGCTAGAGTGTTTCCGGGAAGCATGCCTTGTGCGACCATGGCCATCTTCTTCTCCACTGGTTTGTCGGTAACCACAACTAAGCTTTCAGTATTTCTGCGCTTTGCTCTTCTAGCTGGGGATGGCATTGTTGAAGCCGCCGCCGCGGATCCTCACGGCGGAAATGCTGGGCAGGTGTGAGCTGGCCGGACTGGGCGTTCGGTTTGCGAGAGAAAAAAAAAAAAAGGCTCACCTTTCACGGCATGGGCTTGGTTGGTCTCGATCCGGCGGTGCGAAGAGGGTCCAGGGAATCTTGTGGGCCATCTGACGCGCTCGTTCGTGTCTTAGAACCCGACGATGGCTATTTAAAATTTATCGCGCCGCTGGGCCAGGAAATAGTGTCAATGCCCTCGGGTGCAGAGGATGCCATTGTCGGGCTGGTTCGACAGTTTCAATGACTCAGGATACTCTCTAAGTTAGAGCGAAAGTCAGAAGCTGACGATGGCGAGGTTACGTAGGCTTTGAGGTTGTTCGTGCGCATGAGTGCCCCGCACGTCGTCACCTTCCCAGGGTCCCCTGCAATGTGTCATACTTCGTATCTGCGAAAGATATCTAGTCTCAATCCTTATTTTCTCTGCAGGGCAGAGGCAGCGACATCATGGGGAAGGGATTAGCTTCGATTTCCCAGAAAATCCCGGTCCCTCGGTGGTGGCGCTCGAGTATTCAGGCTCTGAATGGGCTATGGCGCGAAATGTTCGTTTTAAGCTTTCACCTGCAGTCATTCATGCATGTTGATAGCGGGCTAAATAAAGTAATGGATGCGAATGGCTGCCTGCGCGTCATCAGCTGAGCCCGGTTTTATGGAAAGCCTGTGGAGGTGGGCGATCAACAGAAAGGAATAGGCACTGGTCATTAATATTTCTTTTTGTAATTTTCGATTCGAAGCCCAAGGGGCCATAGTACTGTGACCAACATGACTTCAATTTGCCATTGTTATGCTATACACAGGTCTATCCGTGGGCAGATGAGAGTCATGCTTTGATGCAAGAGTGTCAATAGCTCCTGATACTTGCGTTCGGAAAATAACTTCGAGTTCACCCTGTGTCCATATCGATTTAAAACAAGTAGCAAGGTGCTTGTTCCCGAACAAAAATTTAAAAAGCCAACTATCAAGTTGTCATTTTTCTCTTGCTACCCGGTCACTAATCCCATCACGGCAGTATGGCTCTAGAGGTTACCTCTGTTTACCAGGGTATCTCAGCACCATCATAATTGATGAAGTGCCCGTTGGTTCGCTCATGCGTTGCTTCGGCTACCTGAAGAAATGATTAGTCCCTGGTCCAGCGATAGCTTTCATAATTCTTTTGTAAACATACAACTTTCAAGATTCCAGCGGCGCTCTCCTGCACCGGAATTGCCTTCACTCCCGGCGGAGCCATAAATGGAATTGCGGTAGCCGACATATCCGTATCAACGAGCCTATTCAGAAACTCTCGTGTTAGCGGGGAAAATTTTATGCTTACTTGATTCTGGCTTTTTTGTGCTTTTGCGTGTAGAGTGATTATACCTACCCGGGACTGATTGACCAACTAGTGACACCATCGTTCTCGACTGCCAATCGCCTCACAATATAATTGGCGACCGCTTTGGATGCGCCGTATATACCTGCGGGTGCTTTGCCGATTCTCTCGACCAAGTTCAATGCTCCCACTGGGCTCGAAATGTATGCAAACTTTGGCTTGTCAAGCTTGGACTTCAGCAGGAGCGGCAGCGTATTCTGGAACAGCCGAAGCATGCCGTATGCGTTTACTTCGACATGCTCTTCCAGCGCGGTGACCACATGTTCCCCCTCGGCAAGCGTCGAAAACGTCGAGCAGATACCCGCATTCGAAATGACAATGTCGAGACTGCTGATTCCGTGATCCGCCTGCAAAATGCCAATGGCATCGGATATCGATGCCACGGAATTGTAGTCAAGCGGCAACAGGATCAATGTGCTGTCAGGTCCTTTGGGGAGGGTCGAGAGCGATCGAGGCCCATCAGCAGCAGGGTCACGGACAGTTGCAATAACAGTGTTACCACGCCTTGCGAGATATGCTGCCACGAGACCTCGTCCGACTCCTTGGGGAAATATCAGTTTCAATAGTAAAACAAGGCAAATGACAGCGATGGAGCTTGCAGACATACCTCGACCAGCACCAGTGATGAGCACAGTGACGTTGTCTGACATTGCAACTGATTCCTGTTGAGGGTTTCGTGAAGGAAGGGGTACACCACCTTATACTCCGACTGCCAACTCTCTCTTGCTGGGGGTTGGAAGTAAGAGTGTCTGTTCTTCAATTGGTTATAGGCTTTTAACTCTGATTTCCGTTGGGCCCTCAAGCGGGGTCGAGCGGTTCCAGGCGTCCTTAAGCGTGAGTACACAGTGACGTCATATTACAGACGCATGTCAGAATGCAGCAGTGAAGTGCAACATAGCGAGGGCATCATGCGAGATCGATAAGCGTACGGAGGCTTCTAAAGCGCGAGTACGATAATGCGAGCCGGTTCGGCCATAGAGAGGGCCGATGCGAGGGCACGACTTAGTAAGCATTAAACTATGCGAGGGCAACACGTCCGTGCACAGAATGGGCTGGATGCCGGACAGCCGTAGAACCGAGCTACCGTGAGAGTAAGAGGATGGCATGGGTCTGCTATGACCAACGTATAGGTCCATAAGCCGAACTACTGGATTTGCTCACATGTCAAAGGTTGTTTCTAATCATTCGGCGCCATCTTGTATCCATCCATTAGCCAGAGTATTCACATTTCACTTCCGGAAGCCACGGGGGCAATGGCTGTGCAATGGTACACAGTTTGCCTTGTGTGGTGGCAGTTACCTCAGACTTGGCACGTAACATACTATCTTCGCGGCCGTTACTCACTTCCTTTCAACTCTAGCCCACCCCACATTCATCACTATCGGATTGTATTGAGAGTGTCTCGTGGGCTTCAATGTCTCCCGGGGGCGATGGTAAGTGACCTCTGGATCTGCTATTATACTTCGTCCCCATTGTTCGATTCTTTTGGTCGGTCAAGAATTCGCAGAACCATTGGCTAATCGGAAAGTATGAGATATGCGCTTAGCAGAAACATGGCGGGGCGGCTTCACCAATATAGTTCTAGTCCAATTCCTATTCGACCTTGTCGAAGTCTCTACTTAACAAGCATAAATACAAGCTCGGGAATAGTATATGCACCGCCACAGTGGAGCGAAATCCAATAAAGACGGTCCTTGGCATTGCGTGTTCTTTACTAAGGTTCTCGCGCTTCGGCTTCGGGGTTATAACGGACGAGTATTATACGTCTCGGGCTTGATTGACTACTATCCCTATGTCTACCGAAGATCACGTACTCTTCGGCCCAAGAATCTTATCCACCCCTTTTTTCTCCATTATCTTTTAGACAAGTGCAAAGCGTGCAAATGGGCACATATATGGAAGCTCTGTTAAGAGAGAGCAATTGATACGGAGCAGTGCTTCCGCGAGTCTCGTTGGTAGAACTCTACCCTCCTCAGGCCGTTTGCGGAGCGCCGGACGCCGGGGGGTCTGCTTCTTCCGTCTCCGATATTGTATAAATACAGAGAGACATTGCAGCCGAAGCTAAGCGCAAAGAATAGTAGGGCCTTCGAGCAAGCGCCAAGTGGCCTTCTTGGACAAACCAGTTTTTGCATCATTTGCGAGGATGTTTCGATTTTTGTAATTAGCTGAAGCTATCACCCGGAGGAAGCTATCACCCGGAGTTAACAGCTGTGTATATTAACGTCCGAGGATATCTTTAACTACCTATGGCATGTGCGAAAACCAACATCACACTGGGCTCCGGCTGTGATGCTCCACTCACCTCACTTTAATTATTTAGGCGACCTTAAGACTCTTCGTACTAACAACAAAGCCCGACCCATTCAAGACAGTTACTTATCCAATACTATTGATGGAAACACGCATCCGCTAATCCACCAGGATGACAAACTCGAGGATCAGGATTTGCTGCGACCCTGGAAGTGTTTAAATACAAGCCAAAGTTTAAACCCGAAAGACAAGACTAAATGTGAGGGCCAGAGGAGATCATCTGAACTCTAAGACAGCTTAAGATGCCGCAGTTCTTGTAAGAGACCGTATTTAAGACGGGCGATTATGAGTTCGCCGTCGATGCGTTTCTAGAGGAGGTTCAGACAAACTTCATCAAACTCTCCGTGACGCTCGTGGACCATCGCCGCATAGATGTCGATTCCTACAAGTTTAAGCCGAATTATACAAAGTTCCTGGTTTGTGTCTCTGCTTATCGTCAATATGAGTCTCCAGATTGTGACTTTACCTGTAAGATGCCTTTTTCCTCATCTCTTGTCACGTAATAACACAAGCCCTGTACGGGTTACTAGTGTGAAACAAACGGCCATTAATGTATTAAGATAACAGGGAGAAGGTTGTTTGTCATTCTTCGGGTGTAAAAGGAGGCCATGAATGCCGAAAGCGAAGCCATTCGCTCTTGGGCCCAAAACAGAACAGGAGGAGGATAAGAGTGGCGGAGTTACTGACCAGTTCTCCTTGAGTGGAGCGCATGCATATATGTGGATATATATCGCTGTATTTACTTTTATTACCCTGTCAGGTTTCGGGGAGACGAGGATTTAAAATACTACAAAATACTACATCGCTTGTGCCTTTGTGTCTTAATTACTCGTGACGAAACACACTCGGACGTTACTCCTTTTCCCAAGGCTCTTATCATCACCATGTCCAATCCAAAGCCACGTCTCAGCAATTAAGGTGACTTCCTCATCCTCTTACGACCGGTTTATTGACTATTATTCCAGGAAACGCAAGATGGACGATGCGGCTTTATCCGCAAGGTTCGCTGAGCTGAAGGATGCGATTAGGAAGGAGGAAGCAAACAATCGTATGATCGAGAGGAAGATTCAAGAGCAGTCTCGCGTCCTTGAGGAGAAGTTGGAGAAAGTTGAAGAACTTCTCCAATTCAGCCATGATATAGTAAAACCCCCGTTCTCGCCGATTTACCGTTCGAAACACTGATTGGACGAAACAGAGAATCGACCACTCTACCAAGATTCCCCTCGTCGTTAAGACTCCGATGGAATTGACTTCCCATGAGAGGGTATCCCAAATCTTCATCTTCCTGAGTCGGATTGAGAACGCATGATACGAGAGCGAGCTTTGCGAATTCTTAAAGAACATTCTGTTTGATGCTTGGAGAGTTGAGATTCTCGGTCTCGAGGACTGGGCGAAGGAAAACAACGTTCCAAGCCTTAGGTTATTGGATCTCTTCCAGGCCTTAGCCCCTCTCTCTGCCGAGGACTATTAAAAGCTGCGGTGTGAACAGGATAAGGAGGAAGAGGAAGAAGAAGATAACGATACGGAAGATGAAGATAGCGACTAACCATGAAAAGTCTTCCTGGATCAGTGGGAAAAGTCTGTTACACTGATTAAAGGCTCTACGCCAAAGATCCTCACCTTAACACTTAAACTAATTTAAATTCTTTAATTGAATATCTTTGAAATACCTTGTCGAGAAGCCGAGTTGGGATACTGAATGCTGAATGGGTAAACGGCTATATGGTGAACTTATCTGCCAGAGGTATACGAGGATGCCGAAGTCGTCATAAAGGCTTTTTTTTTTTCCTCAAGGGAAACTTGGCTTTTAGCATCCTTCAGAACCAGACTTAAGTTGAAAACAACCAATTTTCAACGCCTTAATGAAAGTAGACTTTTTCCACCACCCCAGGAACTCCAATTGTGACCATCAACCCCCATTTATCCATTTATCGAGCTCGAAAGTCGCATTCCGGAAGCGCCCTTTGACGCGATTCCGGAATTCCATTTTCTTCAGACTATTTTCACGGTTTCATCTCTTCACTTCTCTCCCAGGCGTTTGGCCGTCAATGGTTCAAACAGACTCTCCGGACGCCGCTACTTACTCCACGCACAGGATGGCCCTCAATGCAACTTCGAGAGCCGGGTGTGAAGCGAGCCGCCGGCGTTGCCAGATTTGCTGGCGAATTTGCTCCAGTGTCTTACTCTTTTTCTCTTGGTGCCCCCGATCCTGGCGCTTGTAGAGGCCCTTTCTCATCTCTTCAAGTTCGTTTGTCTTGATTTTCTTGGAAGCCGACTGCTCCTCATCCGAGATCTCTTGTTTGCGCTTTTTCTGTCTGCCATTTTTGCTGGGGCTATGGGTTGCCGATGTGTTTTTCGTAGAGTTATTATTAACTTTGGGAGGCACCTTTTTCTTATCTTCGGTGATGAAGGCCTTTTGGGGGGGCTTCTCCTCTTCATCATCGCTGTCTTCTCCAGAGAAGTTGGCTTTTGAAGCGCCATTTCCGACCCCCCGGACCTTGCTGATTTGGACTTCGGGAAGTCGCGCTATTTCGTCTTTCACATGCTTTCTGAGGTCCTTCAGAAGCTTGCTCTTGTTTTTTCGGAGTTCAGGAGAGGGGTCCCAGCGAGACAGGTGCAGGGTGATGTCCTCCAACTCCCCCTTGGGCATGAACGGCCGTTCACCAGTCAACCTTTTCTCTCCAATTCGCAGATTAACTCCATTAGCTCCCTTCCAAACACCGATTTCTTTTCTTTCCCTCTTCTTTTCTCCATGGATTGCGTTTCCGATGACAAAGAGCCGGTGGCGAGCCTCAGATATAAATGGACTTTGCTCGGTGAAGCGAATATGTTGGACATAGTCTGTTGCATCGGCGAATGTGACTTTTTGATTGGGCCGAGTATTATTTCCCATGACTTTAAGCTTGAGCTCTTTGATCTCTTTCTCGGCCTCACTGAGACGGACTTCGAGCTTGATGAAGTCGGCCTTCGTCACCTTTTCACCATTTTCCTCGTTGGTGAGACCGCTGTTCTCCTGATTCTTAGAAACGGGGTTAGGTCGATAAGTTCAAAGGTCACGTAATGCGTACTTACATTATCCGAGGCATTTCCTGTCTTCTTCCTCTTCTTCTTAAATAGGCGGCCTCGGCTTTGGTAGGGTGTGGGCAACTGACATGTTGTTAGCTTCGAGCTGGTTTCTAAACGTGAACAGACATACCATGTTGAGAAGCCTTGAATTTGAGAAACTACCTTTTCGAGGGCCGTAAAGAGTGGAGGGAAGTGGTGGAGGAGGAAAGCGGAGGAAGAAAGTGGAGGAAGAAAGTGGAGGAAGAAAGTGGAGGAAGAAAGTGGAGGAGGAAACGAGGCGATGGAAACATATTTAAGCACCTAGGCTACATTCGGCAATGGCACCACGGCACGTGAGCTGTGATGACATCGGGAAGGAAGCCTCCCGCCTAACCTTAATGGGCAAGGGTTCTTGCTACAGGTGAGCCTTCATGTGAACTTCCACGCCTCCTTTGGAAGGTGGACCCCCAACTCTTGAAATTCTCAATAGACATATGACACGGTGTCCCCATACGCGCCTGCCGTATTACATCCTCATGCGTCTTTATCCAGGGTATTGACGTCATCTACGATGGAACGACTTTGAATCACCTGTGGTGTGCACGGATGCTTCTGGAGGATCAAACCTATACAAGGTTCGTGGAAGAGACGAAGGACGATTGGAAGGCCACTGTCGTTCGCATACTCTCCGAAGAGGTGTTTAAAGACGGTGAAGAGCTTCCAGTAACTGCCTCTGTTATTTGCCGTTCTTCCACTTGCTAGTCACAGCAGAGTCATAACTTCCAATCGTTGATTTAGATTTGAAATCCAACCTTGCTCGCTACGAAGTATCGAACCACTGTGTTTGTCCAGCACCCTTGGTGCCCAAAACTCTGCACAGTATTGAAGCGCCCGCTAATCACTGACACAGCAAGTTCTAGAGCTTGAAATCGGTCAAAGAGTTGCGTTAGCGAATGCTGAGGCGCGGAACTGAAAATTATTCCACAACAACCACGCTCTGCTTGCATCTTCTTACGAATATATTTGACGGTGTCTCTGGATCTCAAAAGCGAGAATGATGTCTTGTGCGGTGGTTGAATTGGTTCATGGATAATGCTGCAAGCCCTCGCTTCACTTGTGAAACTAAGAGCTTCAGAGATGCCAAGCTCACGGCACGACCATGCTTGAGAATCAGAATTTCGAGAAACTGGATTGCTTCATCGATAGGGTCCATGAAGGAGGACGTGGAGTGAGGGGAGGACGTAAACTTGGAGGGCGTGGACGACGTAAACGTGGGGGGTGTGGAGGAAGTGGACGTGGAGGAAGAGGAGGAAGAGGAGGAAGAGGAGGAAGAGGAGGAAGAGGAGGAAGAGGAGGAAGAGGAGGAAGAGGAGGAAGAGGAGGGCAGCATTAAGAGGTCTTCCGGAGGATTAAGTCTCGTGATTGACGTCATTAAAGACACATGAAGATCTAATATAGGTGGCAGGCACATGTAAGGACACGGTGTCGTATGTCTATTAAGGATGTAAAGTGTTGGGGGGCCCACCTTCCAGAATAGGCGTAGGAATTCACGTGAGAGCTCACCTCTATACAGCAAGAACCCTCACCCTTTGAAGTCAGGCGAGAGGGTTCCTTCCGAAGACTATTGCACCTCACGTGCGGCGGCGCCGTTGTAGAAGGTCCGTCGCCTACAATCCCCTCTCACAGCCGATGGCTAGCGCGAAGAATAGTCATTAAAAAAAAAATTAAAACATTTGTGGGTGGATGAAGCTATCGTCCGGACGAGAATGTCGAATTAAAAATTTTACATACACGTCCGGACGATAGCTTCACCTACCCATGACATGAGCAAATAACAACACTAGCCATCGGCTGCGAGACGGGACTGTAAGTACTTAAATACGCCTCCGTCGCCCGGTTTCCTCCTCAACTTCCTCCACTCTTGACATGGCTACCGAGAAGAAACGCGACCCAGAGATCTCAGCAGAAGATCACTCATCTTCCAAAAAAGTCAAGTCGATGAAAATGCAGAAATCCAAAAGCGCATCGACAGCGGCATCTTAGTACCGGTGCCCGAGGAGCCCAAGTATTGGAGAGAGGGCCTCTACCCCTTCTACACAAGCCCGGAACTGGGTTCCATCACCATGCTCAAGGCATACGAGCTAGGCTTGATTGCAAATAGCCTTGAGATGGAAGGGAAGGATCTGGAGCTGATCAAGAATACCCGGCAGTACAAGCGCCTAGCTCGGGAGTACAAAGAGAAGAAGGAAAGAGAAGAGCAAGAGCGAGAGAGCGAGACTGAGAGTGTGGATGTGAGAATCGAAGACTTCCCTGAGGTTTACCACATAATCTGCGAGGGCGCAAAGGTTCCCAAGGAGGTAATCGAAGAGTACGAGGAATTAAAGAGGCAGCTTTACGCTTCCTAATGGTAGACGCCCCAATGAACTGGACTTTAGAAGTCACAGTAAAAGCTGCTTTAGGGATGCAAGATCTGGGCTTGATTGCGTTCTTGGCGGGCACTCCTGCGTTTCTGAAAGCAGCGGCATGGGTTGTTTCGCGCATCACAGGAGGTGAAGAGCCCTGGCACACATCTTCGACCATTCATCTCCACTCGGCATGGCTCTTCATCTTTTCTCATCTTCGAGGTTTGATGGCACAGTTGGGGTTATTGGGTTTCATTATGGAGTCGAAAGGGGTTTCGTCAGGGATTCAAAAGGAATTTTTCATTGGGGAGTCTAAAAGTGGCTATTTTCACTTTAATCTGGGTCTTGCGAGGCATTGAAGCTAGGTCTCCCTTGCCGAAAAGCCTTCACGGCGGCATCAGCATCTTCATACACATCCAGTAGATAGATACACTACATAGTCGTTTGCTGCACAGCAACGCTTCGGCTACATGAAATTGCCATTTTACTTAAGCAAACAAAGTAATCTACCTCGAAATGTAATATCTCCGCCTCCTCTAAAGTGTTACCAGAAATCAAGCACAAAAGTAAGTCAGTCATAATAGCACCTTTCGCCTGAAAATCACCCTTGCTGCCAGTAGCTACCAACAAATTATTGATCCCGGACCCCGTGAATTTTGCTGATCACTCGGGGGCGAAGGATGCGGAGATGGACAATAGTCGACGGCAAGTAATGGATCTAAAGAGCTGGTACGAGCCGATGGGACTACGAGACGGGCTGCGGGGGAATTTAGTGGGAACTTTGAACTGACGGAAGGGTGAAGTGAGTACATTGGGTTAGTATGTTCTGGAGTCCTGCCGAGGATTGAGGCGGAATGCACACGACGTGAGCTTCATATCCTTTGTTCTACAAGCTCTCTTCGAAATTCAGCTCTCCGGGCAGTAAATTGGCGAAGGCCAGAACGTCAGTTGATCCCGCAAACGTCATAACTACATTTCAAGCCCGTTAGCTACGCCCGAAACCCCCTAAACTTTGTATCCAAAGACGACCGATAGTCCGAAGCACTGATTGGAGCGCCGAAAAGTTATTGGACTTCAAATTGGGTGAACTACTACCAGACGAAAGGCTGTTACGAAACAC
>RHKH01000062.1:74461-106984 GCA_009829795.1 Lasiodiplodia gonubiensis | reverse complement strand
TTTTTTTTTTTTTTTTTTTTTTTTGGTTGGCAAACGTATCCGACAGTATCCAGCTCACGGAAAAAACATGTTCTTTGCGGTGGTTGAATTGGTTCACGGACAATGCTGCAAGCCCTCGCTCGTTCTAAGCCCTGATTGGTCACTTTGACCGCAGTCCTTACAAATCAAGGACCCCTCAACTCCAAGGCCCTTTGATGTATGTCATTTCTTCGGCCGGGGTAAGTTTCTCTTTGCAATGACGTAGTAAGTACTGCTCAAATACAAAAGCAGCTTCGTCTGCCGTCAGAAGTGCATGACCGGGAGCCCAACATTCATACAGTAAGGGCAGTAAACAATCATGCAGTATGTAACTTCAAACTTTCCACAACCTTTGCGGATCAAGTTCAGTTGCTAATACACGTAGTAGACATACCCAAGTGGACGTGGAAGCCAACAGAGCCTCCACAACGCCGAGTATTGCTACCTATGCCAACAGCTACGCCGAGGAGCCGGACTACCCTGAAGGAGGATTGGCGGCATGGCTTGTTGTCGTCGGCGCCTGGTGTGCCATGATTCCACCGATTGGCTTGCTCAACACGATTGGTGTACTCCAAGCCTGGGTTGCGGAGCATCAACTGAAGGATTATTCCGAGTCCACGGTCGGATGGATCTTTAGCACTTATGCTTTCTTCCTGTATATCTGCGGCGCGCAAGTCGGTGAGTGATATGAAAATTTCCCAGGCGGAGAGAATCTCGAGTTGAAGATGGCTAATGAGAAACCTAGGGTCTGTCTTTGATCGATATGGTATCAAACCACTCGTCATTCCGGGTTCCATAGGAATGGCTGCGGCGACGATGTGCATGAGCGTGAGCAAAGGTATGGAAAATTTCTGTCACTTTTGTTAGCCCTGCCTGACCATAGGAACTGCGCTCATACTTTCGATATAGAATACTATCAATTTCTGTTGTCGTTCGGTGTCCTGGGCGGACTGTCAGCCTCGCTCCTCTTCACGCCCAGCATTTCAACAGTCGGCCACTGGTTCTGCAAGCGCCGAGCCCTCGCCACCGGAATTGCTTGTACGGCGGGCGGCACTGGTGGCATCGGCTTTCCTTTCATCATACTGTATCTCGCACCACGAGTGGGTTATCCCTGGGCGATACGGATTATCGGTTTTATCAACGCAGGCATGTCTCTTATCGCCTGCATCCTTCTCAAAACCCGCATTCCACCCAAAAAGAATGCCGGCGCCGCTATCGATCTGGTGGCCCTGCGCGAGCCGCCCTACGCCGCTACAACAGTAGCTATGTTCCTGATCGAGTTCGCCATATTCATTCCACTTACCTACGTCCCGTCCTACGCCATCCACGTTGGTGTCGAGCCGGAGCACGCATACCGTCTGATCGCTCTACTTAACGTGGGCTCAGTGCCCGGGCGTGCACTGCCAGGATACCTTGCAGACCGCTTCGGCCGCTTCAACATAATGACCATAACGTCTCTAGTCTGCTCTGTTTTTATTTTCGCGCTCTGGCTACCGTCTGGCGCGTCCGAGCCCGCTATCGCTGCCTTCGCCGTCATGTTCGGGTTCTGGAGCGGCGCGGCTATCAGTCTAACGCCGGTGTGCATCGCGCAAGTGTGTAAGATTGAGGACTATGGCAAGAGGAATGGGACGACGTATTCGTTGTCCAGTTTTGCGGCGTTGGTGGGCATTCCGATCGCCGGTGCGATCTTGGGTGATGGAGGAGGGTACTCGGGGCTGATCGCTTTCGGAGGCGCCATGTATGCCGCTTCCACGCTCGCGTTCATCGCTGCGAGGTTGATTGCTGGACCGAAGAGCTTGAGAGCTGTTTTTTAATGATGTACTTTAACAATGGAAAAGTTCGAATTTTGGATCTTGCCGACTGTTGGTCTTTTAACGCCCAGATATGAGACGGCCAAAAAGAGGGAAACGTATGCTATCTGTTGCGAAGAGAGCTTGAGTTGGCGAGCTTGCGTTGACGAGCTCAACTAGTTCTGTAGATGCGGATATTTCTAGCAAGACATCAAAAAGCCATTTTTACACAATGTCCATGACTCCCATCACTATCACGGTTGAATCATTGCACGAGAAGTTTGAAGTAGTATGTGATTCCTCACTGAAGAATAATGTACGCAGCTCTCCCTAGATTTCCAGGAAAGCAAAAGAAAAAGAAGACGGGGAACCCTTTTGCACCCGCATATCTCATTATCCCATGGTATCCACCAACGCCTCAATCCATCTGTAAAGACGGAACAAATAAAAGTTGGAAAGGAGGGTCGGTGCCGAAGATCCAACTGCACACAAATTGCCTCCCTGACCGTTCCATAACTTCGTTACCAAAAGGAGACCAGACTCTGTGATAGAGCATCCCATGAACCCGAAGAAGAAACAATAACCTCAAAGCCCTGCAAGCGACATCTGCAGCTCGGGGCGAGAATGTAAGTAGAAAACGCCGACCCATTATGCCTTGCAACAAACCAAAAGGCACCACTTTTCCAAAATCGCTCCACGTCTCTTCCTTTCCGGAGCAATCCACGTGGTCCGCTTCTTTCAAACGCATCAAAGAAGAAGAAGAAATGACAAAGGAAAGTAATCATCGTAGAGATTGGACGCCGCGATAGTCATTAAATTGCCTGCGGCAAGGGGCAAATAAGTCGAGGAAGCAAAGACCGTGTCTATCTCAGACCACCGGCAGCAACAAGCTTGAAGCCGGTATTCCTCTTGATGAACGGGCTGGGCGCGTCGGCGCTCTCCGGATCCCACTGCGGGGCGGCAGCCGCCAGAAGCGCGCTGCTGTTCTTGCGAGCGGGAATGTTCTCGCTCAGCTCGCCGATGGTGAGGGTGCTGGAGCTGCTGCTGCGGCGGTCCGTCGACGACGCCTTGCCCTGGGCCAGCTCGACCAACGTGCGGCCCGACAGGTTGGCCGTGATGTTTGCGTTGTTGGCCGCGGCAGTCTTCTGGCGGAGGAGAGCGGCTGTGTTGGCGCCTTTCTTGCTGCGCAGAGCCGTCGAGGCTGTGTCGCGCGCGAAGCCGGCATCACTGACGTCCATGCTGCCGGTGCTGTTTTTGCGGATAGGCGAGACGTCGCCAAAAGAGGGCACCTTGGTCCGCTTGCGAGCAGGAGAAGTAGCGACCACGGGGACCGTCGACGTCGGACGAGGGCGGTTAGTGGGACCTCCACCCGCGCGGAGGTTTGGCACCGCGGGACCACGGTTAGGGGCTGGGCCGTTACGGGCCAGCAAGTTACGGCGGGAGAAGAGTTGGGAAGCCGGGTTAGGAGCGTTGTTAGCGGCAAGGACCTTGAACGGATCGTTATCGGGGCTCTTGCGTGCACCATTGATGCTACGGGGACGCGTCGGAGAAGGCAACGCGGGAAGATCATCATCCTCCATCTCCTCCTCAACATCAGCGGTCGGGCTGGTACAGCGGATAGGCGAAGTCGGGTCAGACATGTTCTTGGGCCCCAAGCGCTCGGCCGCGGCAGCGAAGATGTTGCGGCGTGTTTTAGGCTCGGCATTCAGTGCGTTACGGCGAGGGCTCAGGCTCAGACCGGCCAAGGATACAGGAGAGGGATCCACCATTTGGATATCCATGGGCGAGGCTGCAACCTCGTTGAAGGCAGTGGTGTGGGCGCGCTGGAATGCAGACCTGGCGGGTCTCTTCTCGGGCGTGGCTGCTCTGGGCTTCTGAGGCCGAGGCGGTGACTCTTCCAGAGAGAGCGAGGAGATGTCTGTTTGAGACGGGAACTCTGAAGGCTCTCCAAGCGTGCTGATAGACTGAGCTGCCTCCAGGGCAGGCGTAGAAGAGGGAATTGCTGCTGTGGTTTGTTGCAGCTTAAATGCGTGCATGCGGCGCTCGACCTCTTCTGCCACGCGCTTGTTGACCTCATCCTCGAAACCCTTCCGGAGGCGGTCCAATTCGGTGTTGATGTGGCGGTCAATCTCCAGGCGCGCCTTCACCTCCCACTCACGGCGCAACTGGTTGTCAACGGAGTAGCGCATCTCATCTTTCTCCTTCTCCAAAATAGAAATCTTCTCGCCCAGTTCCTTCTCGAGCAGCCTTGTCGCATCACGCTCCTTCTTCAGCAACTGACCCATGTGCACAACCTCCTGCTCCTTGCGCATCAGCTTCACAACGGGCAGGTTGAGAAGCTGGGCCGTCTCAGGCCGTTTGGTGTAGTCGGTCTTCAAACAGGTCGCGATGACATTCTTCAGGTCCGGGGAATAGCAATCAGGAATGGGGTCGAATGAGCCACGGCGGATCCTCTGGATGAGGTCGAAATGGGTCTTAGCATCGAACGGAGGTTTTTGAGCGCAAAGCTCGTAAATGATGCAACCTAATGCCCAGATGTCGGAAGCAGCCGTGTACTTTTCCGACATGCAGATTTCGGGCGACATGTAGTAAGGAGTGCCAACGTATGTGGATGCAAAGTCGTGCGACTGCATAATCTTGGAAAGACCGAAATCGCCAAGTTTGACCGAGTTGTCCTCACCGAGGAAGACATTCTCGGGCTTGAGGTCGCGGTGAAGGATGGTGATATGCCTCTGCTTCTCCTTGATAGGGATGGCGTTGTTGCCCAGGCCCAGGACGTTGCGGCCAGCGTCGGGCGGATCCTGGCCGTAGTGGCAGCGGTAGAGAGCGGCGCACAGCTGCGAGAATATGCTCCAAACAAACTCCTCGTCGGCGACTTGGCGCTTGCTCTTGAGGCGCTTGATGACGGCGCCGAGGTCGCCATTGCCGCAGTATTCCATGTAGACGTGAAGGTCGTGCGAGGTCTTCAGGTGGACGCGATCAATGTACTGAACAATGTTGGGATGGCGCAGTTCCTTGAGAATGGACAGCTCGGCCTGGAGCTGCTCCCTCTCCTTCTGCGACATCTTCGAATAGCTGATCTCCTTGCGGCAGAGGACCTGGGGCGGCGGGTTAGCAATGCGATTGGGCACGCGATTGGGGAACTCACATAGCCGTCCGTCCGTCTCCTGACCTTCCGAATGATGCCAAAAGAGCCCTGGCCTGCAGCGGATCAGCAATTGGATCGAAGGGGGGAAGCATTCCATGCGACGTACCGATCTTCTCGAGCACATCGTACTTCTCGTCGTCAGACATGGTGGTGAGGGTGGGTATTGCTGCTGGGTATCGGTTAGAAGAGGACGGAGAAGATGCGTCGATACTGCTCAAAGCATGCTGTCGTGGGGGTGGTGATGGATGGCAGAGTAGAGTTGGGACCCGGGCGTTGCAGAGGGTAGTAGTAGCTGGGCGAGCTCGGATGCAAAATGGCCGCTGGTAAACACGGTCGCCGGGGCAGCGGGTCACGTGCTCGGCGCTTGCGTCTCATCCATCACTAGCGCGGAGCCGTGCGTCATCGGCCGCCTCCACCCAGCGCCAAGAGGGCCCTGTTACAGGCGGGGCTGCCGAAAATCGAGCGTCTGGAAGCTCAACCTGCGTGCGTGCCTGCCGTGACTGCTGCGGCGAGAAGCACAGCAGATGCGCCACAATGCGCTGCACCCGCATGCCACGTCCGCGCCGCCCCAGCTCACCTTTGAACTGATCGCCGCGACACAAACTGCCAGGCACAACGGCTGCTCGACCACGCGCCGTTGAGCTGTTCTGGATTATGTCATCGCTCGTGAATCGCCCGAGATGCGATACGCCACCCTTGCTTCCACAGCACCTCCATCTCCATTTTCTACCGCCAGAGACCTCCCGTCAGAATGGTCGTCCCGAAGCACGAGCTTGAAGCTGCTCTCCACGAGGAGAACAAGGCCATCCGCGCCGGCTATCTGAAGGAGGACAATCCCCTCGACACGACCGACGACTTCCGTCTGCTGTGCGATGCCTGTCGCCGCGGGGACCTGAAGCTCTGCCAGGAGCAGCTTTCCAAGGGTGTAAACATCAATGCCAGAGATCAGTTCGATTACACCCCTCTGATTCTGGTATGCTTGCTTGCTTGCCACTTGTCTGATATGTTGACTGACTTGCTCAGGCTAGTCTATGCGGCCACTACGAAGTCGTGCAGCATCTTCTTGAATCCGGCGCTCTTTGCGAACGCGACACATTCCAAGGCGAGCGATGTCTGTACAACGCCCTAAACGATCGCATTCGTAACCTTCTTCTTTCCTACGACTACTCCAAATCTACCGACCCGCTCCAGCCGTTTGCCGCTCACCTCGCCTCTGTTCTCACAAGAGAATCCCCGAACACCTCGGATATCACAGTCATCACCGCCGAAAGGGCATTGCCTTTACACAAGTTCATTCTCTCGGCGAGATCTCCCTACTTTGCGAAAAAGCTTGCCGACGCCCCCGAAACCAAAATAACAAATTTCACGTCAGAGAAAATTGCTCCACAGTCGCTAGAGTCCGTCATTCGGTATCTATATTTTGCGGAAATCAATGCGGATTTCGGGGATGGGGAGGATGAACAAATTATCTTGACGGGGATCGACAAGCTGGGCAAGAAGCTCCAAATCGAGCATCTTTTCCAACACATCCTTGAGAGCAACGACCGCCGGTTAGCTCGTCAGCGCCGGCAGGATGAGGTCCACAGGGGGAGAGATCAGATGGCAGGTTGGTTCAGAGATCATGTCCTGAAGCACAAGATCATTCTCGACACCGCAAAAGCGGACAGCGTAAAGTGGGATCGAGACAACCGCATATTCGCCGATGTCCTCCTACGCGCTGACGAGGACTACGAGGACGAGGAGGATGATGTTACTCCAACCCCCTCCACTCCAGATTCCGACGCGCCTAGAGTTCGCAACACTCTCGGCCCTCTCAATGGCATCCCAATTGGTCCAATTGCGCGCTCGCGCTCTCCCTCACGACAGAGGCAGCCACGCAAGTCCGTACTCTACCCCGTCCACCGCGCAATGCTCATCCGCTCCGAGTTCTTCCAAACCATGTTCAGCTCAGGCTTCCGGGAAGCGCAGGAGACGCCATATCTTCAAGTTATCCCGATCGACTGCTCGCCCCGGGTACTTGAAATTATACTGACGTTCCTCTACACCGAGCGTGCCGACTTCCCTCTTGACGTCGCCATTGATGTTCTCTTTACTGCCGACCTGCTCTGGCTCGAGAAGCTCAAGGTGCGCGCCGCGCAGATCATCAGCACCCTCGGCAACGGCAACGCGTCCATCGTCGAGGCGGAGAACCCGCGCGGCGAGACGGTCGACGACGAGGAGGCCCTTGACATCTACGACGTCATCCGTGCCGGCTGGGACACACGCGTGCAGCGCCTCGAAGAGTTCGGCGCCCGCTACATCGCCAACCGCCTCGAGCGCTACATCGACGACCCGGAGTTCGCCGAGCTCGTTCGCGAGAGCGCCAACCGCGTGAAGGCCAGACAGGAGACCGACACCGTCGAGCTCATCGACGACATCCGGTACTACCTCTCGGAGCGCTTCCGCCTGCGCTTCGAGGACTCCGGTCTCGAGGAGATGATGGACGACGAGGGCGAACTAGATCCAGAGGCCGTTGCGGCTGCGGCCGCGGCTGCTCAGAACGCCAAGGAAGGAGCGTTGACGGGGCCGGACGACGTGGCAGCACCAACGAAAGAAATGGGTGATCTGAAGCTGTCTTCTCCTGACGCTCCCGTCATCAGGACGCTTGACGGTGAGATTGCCGGTGACGAGTTTGCTCAGGATGCCATCAACTACCAGATTTTGCTGGGCAAGATCGATAGGCTTTTGGACAGCCTCAAGTTGGATGCTTGAGGCGGGGTTTTGTCTTGATCTTGCCCACTTTTTGCGTTCATTTTCCGGATCGTCCTCTCTTGGATGTGGACAGATTTGGAGAGGGTGTCGCTTTTCCTTCCGTTTGGTCTGGTCCCAGTCTTTTCGGAACCCGGAATTAGAGCGAACGTATAGAACGGATGGTTAACGCTGTTTACTCCATGATGGAATGAAAAACGGATGAATGTATACTTCAATTGCTACGACATTTTCATATGAATATGATGACCCCTTCATGGTTTACTTTGGTTGTCAGGAATAGCAGAATGTTGCTCAACTCACCGTAGCTGATCTTCTAGCGGACTTTCCATCTTGGAGTTGCCAACCGTCCTCCGAGTTAACACATTAAAGCTTCCATGCATCAAGGCTGACCCCCAACCCAACAAGAGATCTCAACCTCTCTATTATGGGGCCAGTATCTATTATCAGGCACATGAAGATGCAAAGGTATAATGACGTTACTTCATTCAGCTACGTATCTACAATCAAGTCATCAAAGCAGTCCGAACCGACGCCAACACCGACAAGCAAGCTGCCGTGGCGAATCATGCAGAATCACTCGTAATCGTCATCATCATCTATCGCCTCCCGGTCCTCGAATCTCATGAAGAAGTCCGGTTCAGCATCTTCACTCATGATCTTCTCCCACATGGTGCGGACATGATCCAGCATGGAATCATCGAACTTGAGTTCCAACGAGGGAGGAGGGAAAGCTAGTATGCTGTCATGAGTGGTGGCCGGCGCATCGTTCTTGCTGCGTGAATGCTGCTCATAATGCATAGACCACAAGATCCCAGGCGTACTTTCTTCATCGATGCTCTGGAGAAGAGCGGCGACGGCGGCGTTGAGGAGATTCACTCCCTGTTTGCCAGTGGGAGAGGCGAAAGCGTAGAGGACAGCTGAGAGCTCTGTTAGCTTTGTTCCCACAGAAGCTTTGAGACAGCATTGTGGAAGATTAAACCAATGTCAGGGTATGATAGATTGTTATCTTCAATGAAATTGCAGACAATGTAGATAAGTTTTCTTGTTGTTCATCATGTTGGCTTTTTGTGAAAGGTAAAAAAATAAAATGAAAAAACTTACTTTGACCAGCTGGGCACTCGCCAGTTTCGCTCGAGTGAACAAAGACATACACTGGCGGGTGCTCAGTACTACCATCCACGTCCAGGCTGCCAGTAGGGAAGGACACTACTGCACCGGCAGGCGCTGGGGCTCCTTCAGCCAGTGGAGGGAAGAGTTGTTTCAGAGTAGACGAGACAATCGAAATACTCCTCGAGCAGCCAACAGCTTCAGCAGAGTGAGGCTCTACATGAGACGGGAGATCGTCATCTGAACCAACAATCCATCTCGTGGAGATGTTGTCGCCCTCTGTCAACAATGCTGAAGCTCTGGCTTGGGAGCCATCCTCATCGGCATCAGTGGAAGAGCTCGTGTCCGTATTGACGTTGGTAACGCCCTGTCCAAGGACATAAATACCACCGCCAACGGCCTGAGCGCGACAAGCGACTTGAGAAATTTCTGCAAGGCCGCCCCACTTCGGAATGACACAGGCAAAGCCCGGGCCGAACACGCCAATCGACCGAAGATGATTCGCGATCCGCGGCAGCGCATACTCCGTCGTAGTCTTGTCGGGCGTTTCCAGAGACAGCGTTAATGCAAGCAGCGGTCCGTGCATGTCTTTAGGAATCTTGAAGTGGTCCGAAAGGAAGTCGGAGAAGGACAAGTTGCGATAATCCAGCCAGACCTCCTCTTGGTTCTCGTAGTCGCCGACGAAGCGTAGGAACTTCATCAAAAGCCTTTTCGCCTTGAAATCGATGCTTTCATCTGAAAAGATGTCTTCGCGGCCGCTCGGAACCTTGGTCAAACGGCCAGTAAACCGGCTCTCTTCAGATTCTTCCGACCCCGCCTGAGACCCAGTATCCGAAGAATATACCCACCAACTGCCCACTGCCAAAAACTCAACCTGCCGGTAGACTTTCGAAGTTACCAGTACGGGAAGTATGGCAGAGCGGCTATACAACAGCTGCGGTGCCAGCGCAAGACTGTACGATCTCGAGAAGCCAAGCTTGGGTCCATCTACAGCCGAATCGGCCGGCGCGGGTTGGGTTATGGAGGCATGACGGAACAGCGACGAGTTTGTCTCATCTACGAAGGTCAGAAAACGTCGTGTGGCCGTAGCGCAGGTTGTTGCCTCGAAGCGTACCCTCGTTGACCTTCCTTGCCCATGCATCCGCCTCTTGTAAGCTGAAAGCTCCCTGAGCCCCTCCGTAGAAATCGTTCTTGTCCACATGTATGATCTTCTTATCAGAGCGTGACAGAGCCCTTTACCAAGCGCTGCGTCAGTCAGAATTTGCATAGCTTGGAGGGAAGTGGCAGGTGGAAAACCCACAGTGCAAGCAGGGACTGCTCAACGCCAGTGCCGGCGATGAGCACATCCCAGCGGGTCTCACTGAGGCTCTCCATTGCGACGGAAGGTTGCTCAGCGGTGGAGCGGTGGAAGACGGAGATGTTCACAAGGAAAGGTCACAAGCATCAAGAGGCGGTCGAGTCGCGCTAGTTCACTGACTAAGCGAGACGCGCGCAAAAATTCCCGCGACGCGCGGAAACTGTTCTTTCTTCTTCAACCGCGCTTCCCGTCCACAGCACCCCCTCACATGCGTGTTGCGGACGCCTGGCATCTTCAGTGTATGCCTTCTCAAGCGCGGGAGACGCACGATTCGTCCTGTATCTGCTGCTCTGGATTTCGCCTGAAAGAAGCGGTTCGTTTGTGACGCTACATGCCTTAAAGGCCACCTCTACTGTTCAACAGGAACCGAGACAATGCTATTCCTCCAGCGAAGTCATTGTTTGCCCTCAACATGTCGCGTGGCTTCGCATAAGTCGTGATCCGACCAGCTCATACGACATGCGAACACAATGGACCACTGTTACTTTCTGTTTGCAAGGCGATATGCTTTGCAGTTTACTTTTCTTGCGCCGTTCTGAATCTCGTCATGACCTGTCGTGCATGACATTTCATTTGGATTTGTCAATGTCTCACTTCCAATATGTCTAGCCTTCCAGCTTTCAAATATGTGCACTGCGACCTTGTACATATGGTCTATCATTCGGGTACGTTTCGGCGTAAGCTAGGTATCGTGCGTGGTAAATCCGCTTCCATCAGATGATCGTGGGGCTTCCTTGAAGCCACATGATGTTATCCTGACTCCTTGATAACCTACAACTTCGCAAGGATGGCATCGGCACCCGAAACCTGAGACAACACAGGTTAGTGTTTTTTCTCGACAAGAACATGACGTGCACATTTCGACGGTCGTGTGAAAGGCGCATGAATGGTACTCACCGTGACCTGGCTGGGGTTGGGCTCATTCTCAGAGTACGAGATGGTGCCATCCTTCTCGATGACCATGGCCCAGCGGCCATTGCGGTCACCAACACCGGCCTGCCAAGCGTGGTTCTGAGAGAACTTGGTCTTGTCGTCGCTGAGGAAGTACTGATATATTTGTCAGCTACGAGCCTGATAATCGGCAAGAATAAACTTACGATGGGCTCCTTAGCCTTGTTGACCTTGCCCCACGCATTCATGACGAAAGCGTCGTTGAAAGCAATGATAGCAACAGCATCAACACCCTTGGACTTCAGCTCATCGAGCTTCTGAATGTAAGGAGGAACGTGGAAGGCCTGGCAGCCGGGAGTGAAGGCGCCTAAATCGGCGGCGTCAGTTGAGGATCATGGGTCGAGAGGAGGTAGGTCTGGACGAGAAGTATGCAGACTGACAAGGGCCACGTACCGGGAACGCTGACAAGGACGACCTTCTTGCCGGCGAACTCCTTGTTGGCGTCGAATTCCTGAGGACGACCGCAGATAGTGGGGTCTTCCTCCAGGATAGGAGCCCAGCTGTAGGGTGTTAGCTCTTGTACACCTGCACACCCTCTTTTCCGTAGCCCTGAGCTCATCTAGGCTGCAGCGTTGAGAGAGCAAAGGGAAGGACCAACGTACGTGAACTTAACACCCTCGGGGAACTTGTCGCCGACCTTGAGAGGAGCCATTGTAGTCAATTGAGGACAGAGAGGATGAAACTGTGAAGCAGGCGTTGGGCTGTGAACAAGCTGTGAGCAGAAGAGGACTGAGGTGTGCGGCGGATGCGGATTTGAACACCTTGGAGGGGCAGCAGCTTCCTAGCTCGGCCGCGGCGATTTGGAATCACGCTGCCCCGCGCATGACGTGGTTGGCCGGAGCTCGAGCTCGCCATCGCTACTTCCGGGCCCATCTCGCCTCACCACCATGCCCGGCCCAGATATAACCGCTGCGATGGAGACGCCTTCGCATCCGATGCGCCGGTCCTGGCTCCGTGGTGTCTGTTTCACCATTGAACACAGCGACCAGGTCGCACGGC
This sequence comes from Lasiodiplodia gonubiensis, assembly GCA_009829795.1. NCBI lineage: Eukaryota > Fungi > Ascomycota > Dothideomycetes > Botryosphaeriales > Botryosphaeriaceae > Lasiodiplodia > Lasiodiplodia gonubiensis. The sequence goes on along the minus strand of RHKH01000062.1, from coordinate 94,863 downwards.
AGCGGCAGCACATGTCAAAAGCCCCGCGCTGGGCAAACAACAAGCTCCCACAACGCGCGCGGATTGGACGGCGAGCCTTTGCATGCTACACTGCCCGAAATGCCGAGCCGCTAGACTCGAAAGATGGCCTTTTCGAGTCAGCGTGGCTGACCCAAGTCGACTGCAATCGAAAGGTCTTCTCACAAATACAGGTCGAGAACGCCGCCTCTCCACGGCCTCAAGACTGACTACTATACACCACCGCCTCGACTCGCATCTGCTTACTCTCGGCCGCTGCTGCGGAAGCGCCGGCATCGCTCCTTGTACCGAAGACGGAGGCATCAAGCTGACTGAGTCGAACTTTCTAGAGCAGTAGGCCCGATGGCGGCATAGCACCATGTTGACCTCCTATCTGACTGCAGCGCTCAATCATACGAAGTACATGGCTGCTCAGCATCGCTCGACCCCAATTTGCCCTCTGAAACTTCCACGAGCCATTTCATTGAACTGCGTGCCGATTGTCATGCTTCACTTCCCCTGTGTGCAGTCTCGGCATAGACAGTGGCCGGCGTTGGATTCCGGGGTACCCCCTGTCTAAACGTTTCCGCTATTGGCAGAACACATGGGTAATAAGCACTTCTCGTCTCCCCAACAGCACCACCATGTACACAAATCTTTGGATAACAGAAACACCAAAGCTCTAATTGTACAAATATGTTCTCGGTGAGCCGATCTTCAGCTGTCGCCCTAGAAAATCATCCCTTGCTTTCTGCTCCAATTGACCAACAGGTAACGTAACCGAACTTGGTCGGGATGCTCCTGCTTGTATTCTGCTACCTCCTTCCCCAGAACTCGAATCTGGCGGACGCCAGAAACCGCCTTCCTTCGGCTAATACGAGCTCGAGGAAGCGCCAGAGCACGGAGCTGCTTGGCACACTCGGGCCGACATTTCCTGACTTGTTTCCAATCTCTCTCCTTTAACACACCCAACACCAAATGAATTGAGCTTCCAAGACTACCAGCACGCCGTTGCCATCAGACGCGGCCAGTTATGTCATCCAATTATTCGCCCGGCCCTTTGCGCCGGAAATACTTTGTCACGGCTTTTGTAAGCCTCGTTGCCCTATGGCTCCTTTTGCGTCGCCCTTGGACTACTCCGGTCATTGATCCGTCGTACGGACGATTGGACGATGTTTCCCAATCTTCAAGATTCGCAATTGCTACATTTCTGAGCGAGAACCCGAGCACGGACCCGCGAGACCCGGAGGGCACGGATTACTACTATGCCGCCACCCGGGTTCTGACTTATCAGCTGTTGCATGCAGAGCAAACGCGCATCCGGAATCCGTCCATTGATTTCATTATCCTGGTTACGTCTGAGCTCGCCCAGTACAAAGTCGACCAGCTCACCCAGGATGGAGCAATCGTCATCCGCGCGGAAGATGTGCCGCTTAGCTGGTGGATCTCGACGGGCGTCAAGCGCTGGAAGGACCAATTCACGAAGCTACGCCTGCTGGAGATGACGCAGTACTCACGCGTGCTCTTCATGGACGCCGACACGCTGCTCACACGGCCCGTCGACCACATCTTCGGCGAGCCGTCGGTCGTCCACCCGACACCCACCAAGCTCGACCTGGTCGCTCAGATCAAGGCCGACGAGGCGCCCGTGCCCGCGCGCTACGTCTTCTGCGCACGCTCCGACAACGCCTTCGCCGGCGAGCGCGACCACCCCTTCCCGCCGCTGCGCACCGAGCGCTTCAGTGCCGGCTTCTGGGTCGCCGCGCCCTCGCACGAGCTCTTCAACCTGCTCATCAGCGTCACCCGCCGCTACCGCCGCTTCGATCCGCACACGATGGAGCAGAGCTTGCTCAACTACGTCTTCCGCATCAGCGGCGCCATGCCCTGGTGCGAGCTGGATCCCCATTGGAGCGCGACGTGGCCCAGCGAGAGGGACCTTGACGCCGGCGTCGTGACCCTGCATGAGAAGTTCGGCATGGAAGGCCCTCCCGAGAAGCTGAGAATGATGTGGTGGGGAGTTCTGCAGGAGATGCGCGACTTTTATGCCAGGGAGGGTTGAGAGATGATTGAGGGAGCCCCCGATACGACCAGCACGAAAGTATATTCCTTTAACGCGAAGGATTAGAGATGGAGTCCACTCTTGATACCATGGCTAGACTGAGATACACGTTTTCCTTGTCTTTTGTTACCTTCCCAATATCCTAATGATTGTTCTTCTTCGCGCCCGCTTGTTGATAGAGAATTAAATTTCAGCATTGATCCTCTTCAGCCACTATTGACGAAGAAGGAGATGACACAGACGCGCATCACGACAGAAAATCCCATACTGTCCAACACGGACCTCTAATTTTGCAAGTGCTTGAATGCATGTCTCGTACCACACCTAATCATTGCTTAAGCCTCAATGTATTCTCAAGAGGCGCAGGTGGGGTTCTCGACCCTTCAAATTACATCATTGCTTAGCCAGACTCCATCCTCGAACTTCAATGTGGTACAGCCCGTAAGCACCTTATTACGCAGCATTCTGATCCGGCTCTGATCACCTTTCTGCAGCTACAGGGAACCACACCACGTCTGCAGAGAAAAAGTTTGTGTGCATGTGTAAGCTGCCGCATCGGCAGGAAGCTGAGTCATTAAACGGCAGCCGCAAGCGGATCGAAGGCGGGGCTAACAACTACAGACTGTGTGGTATAAGAGCATTGAGCAACGCCGGCGAAATTGAAAAACAAGCCCATTGGTATCTTTTACATTATTCTACTTTTACAAAAAACCACGCTATAAAGATGTCCCTCGCCCCGCCATTCACGCGCGAAACGGCGAACCTCAAGGTCAAGAAGGCCCAGGATCTGTGGAACACGCAGTACGTGCTCAGCTCTCCAGCTTCCGGCCCTCTGCATGTGAAAAGTATAGCTGATGATGCGCTTTGCCGCCGAGCCGAAAAGGAACCCCACCGAAGTGGTCAAGGCGTACACCGAGGACTCGATCTGGCGCAACAGGTCCATGTTCTTCAAGGGCCACGAGCCGATCGTCGAGTTCCTGACCAAGAAGTGGCAGAAAGAGAAGAATTACCGGCTGCGCAAGGAACTGGTGCGTATCTCTGCATGAACTGCTGCTTCCCTACCATACTTTGATTATCCAGAATTTCGTGCTGATTTAGGTGGTCTTCCCGCTTCCTCGGTAGTTCTCCTTCACCGATAACAAGATCGCCGTCCAATTCTGGTATGAGTATCAGGACGCGCACGACGGCATGAAGTGGAAGCGGTGCTACGGGCTCGAGGACTGGACCTTCGCGGCCGACGGGCGCATGCGGAAGAGGCAGATGAGCGGCAACGACGTCGAGCTGGCCGAGGGCGAGCGCTGGTTCGCGGGCGACGTCGACGTGAACACGGTGGAGATCGGGGAGGAGCATTGGTGATTTTTGGGTGTGGCCTTATTTGTGTTTTTTCCCTCTGAGCGGCTTTCCATTCAATGCAATACTTCTTGTCCATTGTAAATGCTTATGTGCGGTCCGCCGCCCTGCTCAGAGATCTCCTGATTCTTTGGTTCCTTTGTGAGATAAACGCCCGACCATGCCAAAGGGGTATCGTTTGTAAGCCCGCCCGGGGTAATGTGTGAATTAGAGGAAGTTGAGAAACCCCGTCTACGGCGTAGGCGGCGTGTCGTGCACGACGACGATCATGAATCGTGGGTCTGGAAAGGAGTCCTTTGTCAGCTCTACGGCACCATTTCCCGCCCCGTCCGGGCGCACGACTGAACGCTCTCGAGACCTACCAGGCACGATGACCAGCTCGTTCTTCTTAGTGCGCAGGCGCAGAAGCTTAACCTCGTCTTCCTCCTCCAGGTTCTTGACCAGCTCCCCAGCCGCTTCCACAAAGCCGTGAACCATGCGGGCGACATCCTCGGCGCTGCGCATGCCCGTCTCCTGCTTGCCGTTCGTCAGAGGGGGCGCGGTCGCAGCTGCAGTGCCGTTGGCGGCATTCTCGGCGGAGGCGGGTAGCGTGGTGTTGGGGTTGGCCGCGGCGCTGGTGGACGCGAAGCCCGAGGTGTGGACGATAGCGCCCGTGTCGCGGGCGAGCACCAAGGTGCTCTGGACGCCGGCCTTCTGGCTCAGGCGCGTGAGGAGGGAGAGCGTTTCTGAGGGCTTCATGGGGTGGTCAGCCGTGGGCTCGAAAAAGGTTGTAGGGCGGATGGCGGAGCATACCACTATTTGCGTCATGGTGGGCGACGGAAATGGTAGGGAGAGGGCGACGCCGCGATTGCTGTTTCTGGGGTTGCAGAGTGGATGAGTGTGTCGAGACAGCGAGCGGGAGCTGCTTGGGCGCAGGCGGACTGCGCGCGCGCAGGAGCGGCGGACTGGCTGCGGCTGGGCTTGGCGCGGGCGGTGCGGGCGCCTTTCCCTTTTGGCCGCTAGCCTCAGAAAGTCACAAAAATCGTCCTCTCCGGTTGCATCTGCGGCTATCTTATGCTGACCTGCCCCTACCGCACCCGACGAAGGAAGAGGCTACTCGACAGCGGCTGACAGAATGGGTTCCAGCGCAAAGAAGAAGAAGGAAAAGAAGAAGGATTTCCAGAAGCCAAAGCTGAAGGTCGGCAAGGCAAAACCCAAGGCCGAAAACTTCACCGATACCAGCTTCAAGGCGAAATGTAAGTTTTGAGGGGTGATGAACATTTTGCTGTTTCAACAATCCAAAGCCCCTTTTCTTGAACAGGTCTCGTTTCCGTGTGTCACTGCTTTCCTGTTTTTCATCATCAGCTTCATCTTTTTTTCTCTTTCTTTTTCTCCAATTTCCGCGTCCTCTTCTCCGACGTCAAGTGACCACTACATGACCTATCCATTTTCTTTCCAAGATCATGAGTCTATATAAGATGTACAAGCACTATAGTACTAACACAATAGTTCAGCAATCATCGTCAAGGAGCAGTCGATACACACCAGCGCGCCAACAGTAACCGCACAATTCACGCATCAACTAGGCCTCCTCACCCACAAGTCCGACACCCAAAGGCGTGAATCCCTCTCCTACCTCACCAACGCCGTGACCACTGCGCGCAGCCAAAATGCACCTCTTCCTCAGCCCGTCTCGGTCATCGTCCCGAAAATCCTCTCGCTCATCTACGACAACTCGACCGGCGTGCGCCAGCAACTCCTCAAGCTGCTACAGGCGCTGCCGCCCGCCGACGTACGCCCGCACGTCGAGGAGCTGCTGCGGCGCACGCGTGCCGGCATGACCAGTCTGTCCACCGACGTGTGCAACACCTCCTTCGACGTCCTGGACTGGCTGCTGCAGACGCACCCGGACGCGACCGTCAGCTGCGCGGGCGGCTGGGTGCACACGCTGCGCTGCTTCACGAGCGTGCTGGGCTGGCGCGACCCGCACGGCGCAGGCGGCCAGAAGTGGACGACGACCGCCGCGGCGAACACGTCGTCATCATCGCACGCCAACGCCGAGAAGCTGAAGAAGCTGCGCCACCACCAGCTCGTTGCGCTCGCCGCCTTCTTGAAGGCCGGCATCGCTGCAGACGCGGATGCTGCTCGTGCCGCGCGGGAGGAGGAAGAGGCGCGTGTTGCTCGCGCGTGGTTCCCGCTGCACCATCACGCGCAGTGCCACATGCTGTTGAACCAGAGTCCGAACGGGTTTGCTCACCTGAATCTGTTTGGTGCGCCAAAGGATGAGGATGGCCAGATGTATACCGACAGGCAGGGCAGGCAACAGGTCTTCGCGAGACTGATCCAACCCGCGATTATCAGCGGGTTGCAAAATGCGAAGAAGGAGGGTGGACAGATTGGCAGAGCTGCAGGAGAGTTGGAGAAGGTCATGCAGGAAAGCATGAACGATTATGATGGGGGAGAACTGTGAGGTCGCTTATCACGGGAGCTATACGGGATCTCTTTGAACTGCATGGATGGAGTTGCGGCGTTAGTGGGTATAATGCATTGATGTGGTATCAAGTCCCTTCATATTGCAGCTCGTAGCGTTACACTAAAATTATGCTTGCTTTGGCACACCTAAATTCCAAATCATCGAACTTTCACCGTGAAAACAATCACTCGTTCGTCAGCAGGCCGCCAGGATGGTCAAAATCGAAGTTCTGAAAGCCCGCAGTCTCTGTTGTATTTGAAGCGAATGATCAAATTACTATCTGATTCTTAGCTAGACCTTACTTTTCAGCCATAGAGAGAACAAAAAAACAAGAACAAAAACAAGACATCAATGCATCTGGTCACTAGCGCAAGATTATGTATGTCCAGCTATTTGGTACGTAGTGTGGCAAAACCCCGGCTCGGGACCGCAGCCCCTGAGATGGTCTCGGCCCGCGCGCAAAAATCTGCTCCACGTCCATCCGCCAACCCCTTTCATGGGCAAAACGAATGCCCATCCGTCCAATAGGCAAAAGAACTAGCTTCTCGACGTTGACAAGATTCGAACTTGTGCTCCCGAAGGAAACAGATTTCTAGTCTGTCGCGATAACCACTCCGCCACAACGCCTTTGAGATGGTTAATGAGACTTTCACTCACAGCTGGTGTTTATAAGCACAGTATTAGAAGTCCTTCGATGTTCACAGCTTTCTATTGGATCAATTAAAGCCTGTGTTCTTGGGCGAAGGCTGTATTGTGGTCTCCAAAGTTGTGGATTCGGACAGAAATCATTGCAACTGAACATATCAACAGATCCAAGTCATTCGTGTTGCCCCAGTCCCTGGTGTTTCCTGCGAATGGTGAACACGAGGATGGCAGTCAGCATATTGGTTCTGTGCATGATGCACGGTGTCAGGAAAAAGCAATCAATGTTATCTCGTTACGTGGGTTTACAAAATCAGACGCTTCTCTGATGCAGTATCTCCTGCTACCGAAGACGAAAAAATCTTGTACAGCAATTGAACGAAAGTCCTCTCGACGCTTCTGAAACAGTTCTGTAAGGGATGAGAACATAAAAGAGCATCTAGCCCCTTAAAAGAGATTCGCTAATTCTGCCGGTGAAGCTCTTCAATAAACTTACCTTCAGGCCCTCAGTCCTACATTAAACCGAGTTCTTTCCCTGAGCCCTCTACTGCCTTTCACTTCGCACCTCCATCCTCCACCAACTCTACGGCCTTTTCCTTGAGTTCATGTACGCGAACGAACTTCGAGTACCTTTCTTCCTCATCTGCAGCTGTAGCACGAATGACGCGGCGATGGTTCAGATTCAGGCCCATGCACAAGCGCGGCTCGTCGAAGAACATTTGATCCACCTGCTCCAGGGAGCGGCCGGATGTTTCGACACCGAACTGCCAGCGAAAGAGGAATAAAACGTCAGTATCGGCCAAGCCCACTCAGTACTACGTGGGGTCGACAATCAAGTTTGCGTTGTGAAAAGTAATGGGGAGATTGCGCTTACAAAGTAGATCAGCGGGATGAAGAGGGCGCAGATGACAGCCCAGATCCAGAAGTAGTTGCCACCGATACTGTCGAGGCCGATGGGAGTGACCATTACGACGACGCTGGTGCATGTGCTTAGTATTGCAGCTATTTAAACCACGTAGAGTAGGTATTATGCTTGCTTACAAGTTTGACGTCCAGTGTGAGAAGACACCAACGGCGGTGGCTTTGTTGCGGACACGGAGAGGCTGGATCTCGGCTGAGTAGGACCATGACACGGGCAGGATGCCCGAAGTAAAGAAGTCAAGGTAGAGCTGGCAACAGGTATCAGTGAATAGGTCTCAGGTAGGAGGGGTAAATGTGGGTGCGCGTACAAACATGAAAGCCACGGCTGCAACGGCGTTGGCGTACGTCCGAACGACAAGGCATCCGGCTATAACGGCCATGCACATGGCACAACCTGCCGAAGAGAGCATGATACTCCAACGACGGCCTATCCGATCAATGTAAAAGTATGGAGGCCACGAGAATACGGCGTACTGGGTGAAGGCGACGCTGGCGAGGATCAGAGAAAGATCTTGAGTGTAGCCGAGGTATTCTTGAAAGATGTAAGCGAGGTAGCTGGTTAGAATTGTTAGAAATGAGTAGGTATCGAATGCGAATTTGGCGGTACGCTTACTAGCACAAAGCGTTCACGCCAGACCACTGATTCATCATGTATGGACCCATGCCGAGGCATACGCGCTGTAGGTTCCGAGATTTCGTCCTGTTGGTGAACACTTCACTCCAAGATGGCTCGCCATCTTCCTCCTCGATAGCAATAGAGTCCAGGATTTCATTCAGCTGGCCGCTGACTTCCGGGTCATCGTCAGGTCTGTTGAGTACGCGTGCGAGAATATGGCGTGCTTTCTCTACTTTTCCACGCTTTGCCAGCCATCTGGGAGTTTCTACGATCCAAGGGCATAGCATGAGGACAATCAGAGAAAATATAATCTGGCAGGCGATCTGCATGATGAGTGTCAGAATTGGACAAGTGCTTCCGAAAGGTACAGATGAACGTACGGGAAAGCGCCATTGCATGGAGCTCTCGGCGAAGAGCGTTGCAAAACAGATCCAGGAGGCAAGAGCAACACCGATAATGATGAGAGCGGATTGTACCACAAGAAGAGCGCCTCTGTTGTGTGCGGGCAGAGTCTCAGACTGCAAGATCGGGACGGCGACTGTGCTGAGGCCTACACCAATACCCACGATGATACGGGAGACAAACCTGTGTTCCCTCGTCAACTGGGGGCAGAGTATGAGGCCACTCGCGTTATACATACATTTGCGCATAGCCATAGGATGTGGTCTGAATAATTGTACCAAGGATAACTGCATCATGTCAGCGAATGACTTCTGGGTACTCTTTTGGAATGAGAAAGGAGCTACCGATAATGTTTGCAATGATTATAGAGCGTTTACGGCCCATCTGCTCGCCGAAAACGAAAGCAGTCAGGGCTCCAATGGCGCACCCAATATCGTAGATCGCTGTGACGAGACCAGTCATGGTAGAGTTTGCTGCGGGACATACGTCAGCACAAGCGGGGAAACTTGTGCACGGCTTGAGCACCCACGGTTGCCGAGCATATCCTGAAATCTCTGACCGGCAAGAATACCTCCAAAAAGGCCTGTAGGACATCAGCAAATACCTCATTACTTGATATGTGGACAAAGCCAAACATGCCTTGATCATACTGGAGTTTGGGTCAGCCAAAGAAAGTCCACCTGGGGCAGAAGTATAGACATACGCCAAATAATAGGAAGTCAAATCCCGAGACCATCAGGATCAGGACGATGAGGGGTCGCCCCCGAAGTTCGAATATCTTCATTGCGAAAGTGGTCTATCTCGTAGGTAGAAGAGAAAGAATAAGCAGAAAAATCTGTGAATCACACCTATCTCAAGCAGAAAGGACGTTTATACGTTCAAGCCAAATATTAAGCATGTTCGGCATTACCAGAAGTGGCAATAACCCGGATTGAAACCGCTGATCATCGTGTCACCTTCTGGCGGTGAGTTGACGTTGCCCAGTAGACAGCAGTATTAGCAAAGACTCGTCGGCCACGTTATCACACTTGAGCGACGTGTGACGGCTTTTCTTGACGTGAAACCAAGCCTTGATCTCCAATGCATGCGAAAATGGAAAGCCGAAGAGCCGGGCGGGGTTTGCGAAAATGCGGGGTACGGGATATGGGCTACTTCCCGTGGTTCACTTGCATGACCGAATCATGACCTGCACTCATTGCCGACTGAAACGAATGGTCATTGGTTACTTGAGTCAGCGATTGCCGTCTCCAGTGGTTGTGAGGCCAAGATTCTTTTCACTCTTGGCCTGAGGAATGTAAACAGGAATGTACAGGACAATTGGCCCCATGCATCTTTCTGGCAAGTGTTCACTCTGGGAGGTACACGAAAGATCTCCAAACGTTGACTGACTTGACTACGCGTGGCAGCCCGCTGGAACATGTTGGTTTTCTGCTTCCACAGCTGGGTGAACCTTCGGAAGACACTATAATGAGCTATATAAGTTTTTGCGTTTCCATTTCCCGTGAACAACGCTACACTTTCTACGTGGTTAAAGCAAACACCTTGGTGCAGATGAAGGTCTTAAATCACACAATAACATACAGTCGTAGGCTTGAGCTATCCACGGAATTAAGATATTAGATCAAGCGGGAGAGCTCGGGGAGCTCAAATTCCCGTCCGTCCGCTGTCACGCTGGTTATCCTCCACCAACTCGAGCCACAAGAGTCGAGACCGCGGTCGTTGTCAGAAGTTCCGTATCTCTCTTACATTCAGCTCATGTAAAATGCGCCATTTACTCTGATCCACTCCTTCCATCTCACCCGCCGCCAGCGCCTTCTCCTCGAGGATCTCTACCATGTTTTCCTGCAACAGGTCGATGCTGAAATTACCTCTTTTGTAACGGCGTCACATCACTCTCTCACGCTGAGTAGAACTCATACGACAGCGACTTTGACGCTGAGACCGCTTACCGCTAGTCTATTAAATCCGTGTAACGCCCGCGGTCCGAACAAGCTGTGCACACGATAAATCCAAAAATAGCACACTCCATACCCGCCTTCCAATTTAGCCCTCACCGCCTAACATCAGGAACGCCCATAGCGTCACCGCGTTAACCGACAGAAGGCCGAGACATTTGACGAAAACCAAGAAAAAGAAGAACATAGCAAGAGAGGAACGGAGAAACGAAAAACCTGGTCTGCTCAACAATTCACAACGAACACCCGAGAGGCAAACAAATAAGAGAAACCCTCGTGCCCAGCGTTCAATTTACCCAGAAAGGTGGACAGGTCCCCCAGTGATGCACATCATCCGTAGCACTAGACAGTAGCAGCAGTATTGCAGGAGAAACGACGTCAGCGCTAAGCCGGAAAAGGTTCCTTCGCAGGGTCGCATCCATCCATAGTGCATTCTTTCCACAGATAGAAATGTTTGCGTCGATCACCCAAACCACAGCCACACTTCTTGTGAGCATGGCACCCGTACCTGATCCTACTCTGCCGTGTTTCCCAGAAAAAAACAGATACCGTACGGTACTTCCGGTCTTACAAGCCACACGACAGGTAAGGCCGGCCACCAACACTCGGGGTTACAGGGAATGCATTCTTTGCCCAAGACCCCGCCAGCCAGCCAGCCATCATCCCCGCGGGCAGCGGCCGCCCAAAAATACAGGCTCGCTTACTGGCCCCGGTTTCTGATCCTTCCAGTCCTTCATCCGGCTAGGACGCACCCGCTCACGACGCACCGGACCCGAATCCCTCTCGTAACACTGACGGTTGCGCGCCCTGCCAGCTGTAGCTGCCGCTCCTACGTAACAACGCCTCTCCCGGCCGGGGGAAAGAAGGCGGTGCGGTGCATGCGCCATCTACGATTGGCGATCCTACGTTCCTGCGTAGCCCTATATAAGCTCGTGCGACAATCATTGCTCGTTTGTGCCATCATCATCATCACTCATCGTCACTCCACCTATCCATTCATCGTTTCCTGAACCCGCCTATTTCAGCGTGTTCATCCAGCTTTAAAAGACCAGAGACTTCCACCAAGACCCACCAGCAAACCAAGGGAAAACAATCAACAAGACCCCACCAAAACGGCACTCGACCTCAGAACAACAACAACCCAAACAACAACAACAACAACCTTCAAAATGCTCAACCTCGCCCTCACCTCCGCCGTCCTCCTCCCCGCCCTCGCCCTCGCGGCCCCAACCACCTCCAACAACCCCACCCTCTCCACCTCCAAGTCCGTCAAGCTCGTCGCCAACGTGCTCAACTCCTTCGACCTGACGCCGTCGGTGCAGTCGTACGAGCTCAACCCGTTCGAGCTGGCGGGCGACGACCAGTGCAGCAACGCGCTGGGGCTGTCGCCGGCGGGCAACGGCGCGCTGTGGCGGTCCGAGGACGGCACGCTGTTCACGATCCTCAGCGGGCCGGGGTGGGCGCAGAAGATCAGCCTGAACATCCAGCCGGGCGGCAGCGCCACGGTGCCGGCCGCGCGCGCCGTGGCCGTCCAGTGCGCCGCCGGCTCCGAGGGCGTCACCGTCATCCCCGAGAACGGCAACGGCAACCCGCTGCTCGAGTTCGGCCGCGACACCAGCGGCTGGATGGCCTGCTCCTCCGACATGCTTAACGCCAACGTCGCCGCTGACGAGGGCGCCGTCGTCGTCGGTTACCGTGACGCCGGCCAGCGCATCCTGTCGGGCTGCGCCGACGTCGAGTTCATTGCGGTTTGCGCCGAGGATGACGGCAGCGCGCCCGGTGCTATGGAGCTGCCCTGCGTTGCCCAGGAATGAGCGGCGAGAAAAAGGGCGCAGCTGGAGCCTCTGGGGGGCGAAGTGTAGACTGGTATTGGATTGGTGGAAGTGTGTACCAGTGGCAGCCGGAATCGGCGAAGCGATGCGGCGAAGGAGTGTGGCACAGTAATGCTGAAGCTGGGCGACAGGAGATTGGTCGAGATGTGCGCGTGTCTGCTTAAGCGAGCGGGGATGGCGCCGTGTTGGTGGCAGGGATTGGGATGGGTACAATCCTTGATGAACTAGTAACGTGGCCAGAATGTTGTCTTAATTAATGGTGAGGCGTAGAGCGACTAGAATTTAATGACCATTATGTAATTGACTTTCTTGAGCGTGAGCGTGTCCGTGTGTGTCGTGATGTTTCGTTTAGTGGTATGAGAGCAAGTGGCGGCATCTCTGTAGTGAAACTCAGGTTAGACCCAGACACCGTTGCTGTACATTTGGCACGAATATGCTCAATCGGTGGATGGTTCCTGATGAGAGCTAAAGGAATGGTATATAGTCACCTTGACCGGCTGAGCAGCAAAATCGGATTCGCGTTCGTGGTATAAAGCGATATCAAGCTGCAGAGTGGAAGAACGGCTATGCATCATCGTTTTGGGGCCTTCGAAGCGGCAACGCATTGAACTGTGTGCTCTTCGGTGTACAGAGCCCAGAGATTCTGATGGAGTTGGAAGTCCTTCGTCCCTTGAGGAGAAGTCATGATTAGCTACGGCAGAGTGGTGATAGGAAAAGCAAAAAGTTCCTGAGATGCGACATGACGGTGAAAACATGACTCCATCCATCCCCCAATGTTCTTATACATGGCAGTCGTAACGCGTAATGCAACGCTAAATGGGTATGTTGTAATATGCAGGTATCTGATATCATCCAAAAGGCATGAGTGGATTCCATTTTCTTTCCAGTGCCGTCGGCGTGCATCAAGTGATCCATTCGGGATCATCTTCTGGCGTCGGTTGCCGTGGCCGTATAGGTAGTCGCCAGCCTGGTTCTCGAAATTCTTGAACAAACGCCGTACCAAACTGGGAAGGGAAGGCATCGTATCGGTCCGCACGTCTTTCGACCCTTTCAGTGGCTTAGTTGATGACCAGAAGATTCGGAAGGGCGGAAAGCATGCTCGCACCAGTAGACGCCATCGGGATTGGTATTCTGGAGCACCGCCCAGATATCTAAGGGTTGACGCGAATAACTGGTAAGCTTTTGTTCGAACGAGAAAAACAACACATACCAGACCATGCGTGACAAGAGGCCGCTCACGATTAGAAGGGCCATCGAGCTCGATACGCCCTACTTTTGATGTATTCCATGAATTCCGCCTGGACTGATGCTCCCCACGTTCTTCGTCTCGGTATTTCATCTTCAAAATAACACAGAAAAAAGGAGGTTTATCCTTACCTTCAAACCCTTCCATTTTCTTCCGGACCCAACGAGCGTGATCAGGGTCTTCCTGGAGAACGTAGTAGGCCAAACTTATAGGCATGAGCCAAGAAAGCGCAGTATCATTTGACTTTGCAAACGTCTCCAGTAAATATTCGAATGATCGGGCGATTTCCATGGCTGGCTGGCGTAAGTTGCGTGCTTGACCCGGCAGAAGGAGTGGTGTTCGTGGCATATTAGCAAGAATGTGATCTTGAAGATAGGCGTATTCGTCCAAGGATGATTGCTGACTGTCAGGCGACTGTGGCGATGGAGCAGGAGAAGAGTGCTGAGAAGATGGCGAGGGTGAGGGGTATGGGAAAGCAGCAGGACGCAATTCCCCAAGAAAGCGCAATATCCACAGTAGTACAGCGTTGTAGAGGCATATCTCCATGGACTGAAGCCATCTCTGATAATGTAATGATGTCTCCAGGCCTGGGGGAATATCGGACGGCTTAAGATCGCCCGGTGGTTTGGACGCAAGTTCAACAACTGCGTTTGGATTTTTTGCTTCCCATTGCCAACGCCAGTGATAAAGATCTTGTAAACATATCTCGACGCGAGTTAATAGGCCGATGCGTAGTGGGGTATCGTTGGTCGTTTTTAAAGTCATTTCGTCTTCTAGGAATCCTGGAACCTCGGAAAGGATATCAAGCAACTGGTTACTCGGGCTTTTCGCCGACTGGTCAAGCGCCCAGGGGATAGTCCTCCACTTTGTTTCTTCGAGAAAAAGGCGCTTGCGTTCAAGGAGAGCTTTCGAAATCTACAAGAAGCCAGCAGTCAGCGGAATCTCGGTGCGCTCGAGTGCGGATGAGCTACCAATAAATCTCTTGTAGCCTCGAATGCGCTCAGCCACGGCTGGCGCTGGAACTTTTCGGGGCCACAAAGTAGGACCAGTTGCTTTAGGCCTTCGTGATGGCTCATATCGGAATTCTTGGCCACGGAGAACTGAGAGGGTCGTTAGTGAACAAGCCAAGCAAGGTACACCATGTCGCACGCACATTGTACATCAGCATAACCATGACCGGAATAATGTATTTTCCTGCATTCTCTTGATCGACTTTGGACAGCTCTTGGATCAGGAGGCGCAGCGAAGCACCATACTCGCTAGCACCTTTGTCCTGGATCTTCTTCTGCCGCTGCGAATTACCAAAGAAGCCTAGGGCGAGAGCCTTGCATGCAGCTTGCGACATGTCATCGATGTCACCTTTAGCGGCCAGTTGCAGCCAGGGTCGGCCGAAGCTGCTGTAGACAAGATTGGAGAAGGTGAAGGAGAAGGCCATGTCGTCGACGAAAGCACCAAAGTCTAGCTCCTGCGGGACGGCTGGAAAGTAGAAGGCGAACTGCTGTTGCTTCCGCCTTGCGGCGACACGCTGGTCCAGAACATCACGGCGCGTTGGCTGGGGTAGCTGCGACTGAGTTTTGGCCAGCGCTTTTGAGCGGGCCACGAGCGGAGCTGGGGAGGGCGTGGAGGAGGATGATTGGCCGGCGGCGGTGTGGATCAGGAAGTGGATGGGCTTCTCGTAGCCCTGGCAGGTGTAGCCCGACTTCTCGCAGCGGCGGCACGTAGGCTTGCGCTCATCTGGTGGTGTCAGGCTGGGCGGTCAGAGTGGGAGTTGTGGCTGCACGCACCGCATTTGATGTGCCGGGCGCGGCAGGTATGGCAGCCGCTGGCACGGGGTTAGCACCACGGGCTGTCGTGCGGAAGAGGCGTTGACTGACCTGCTGCGGCCCGGAACGCCGACCATGGATGCGGCGGAGGCGGACGGCAGGCATGCAAGGGCGGCGGAGAGTGAGACGCGGGCACGTGGAGGCAAATATACAGGACGGGGAGGGGAGCGACGGAGAGTCAGGCAGCATGGCACGTCACGCGTCGCGGGCGCGGTAGCGGGGAGCCAAGGACGGCATAAATATAGCGACGGCCCCGGGCGAGTCAGGACGCTGCGCAAATCGCTGATGGGCTGAAGATTGAGAGAGGACTGAGTCGCCGGCAGCTGGCGGGGAGATGTTGTTTCGCTGGGAGCCGGCCCGAGACGCCATTGGCGGCCTCTTCGCACACCACCGCCGCTCGCTTGCCTCTACATATACGCGTACCAGCACGCCCCCGCCACCTTGGCCCGCGACCCACGCCCACCGTTGTGCCGCCGGCCCGCCCGTTGCTGTCTGCTGCTGTCCCCCAACTCTCACAACGCGATCGCCGACTCCTTACCGTCTCGTCAGGCCGCCGTCTCCACGCGGTCCTGCAGGGTCTGGACTCTGCATCCTTGCCGGCCCGATCCTCCCGGCACCAGCTGGCAGCTGCTGCTCTGCTGTCGCGGAGACGGAGCCTGCTCCGCCCTGCTGATCTGTTGCAAAACCGCGCTACCTCGCCGTGAATAATAGGGTCCTGGCGCCCGTTCTTTTTCACATGAGCCAACATCCACAATCTCGCCTAAAGACCCCTTCCGCCGGACACTAACAGCTGCCCGTTGACACCACCGCTGACGGCCGCCTTTCTCTTGCCCACCGGCTGCAAATTTGGATCTGCTCGCTCAACCCTCGCTGCCAGGAACCGCCGGCATCGTCTTGCGTCGCAGGCTGCTTTTTACTTTTCGCTAGCTCTGCCGCCGATCTTAGCGGAATCCAGCGCCCGGCTGCTGTGATCGCCGCGCAAGGCGTTGCTGATGCGTAAGCAAATCGCCGCTACTCCTTGTCCCTTATTAGCAGTATGATTTCCACCTCGGCCAGTTCGTGCGTAAACTTTATCCACCGCCCTACTGCTCCTGCTGCGGCTGATCGTTCCCCCGATCGTCCACCTGCCGTATTGGAAGGATTCCGACTCAATGGCTTCAAGTCGGCCTCTATACTGATCATCCGTATCTCAGGAGCACACCGTAGGCGCAAACGCTCGGCGCCTCATCTGGCGATCTGCGGATCCCGCCCATTCTGGCTATTGCAAGCGAATTAAGCGCGGTGCGCTTTGCTGTCACAAAAACCGGTCTTGCCGGTGATGCCTTGGATTCTTAGTTGCCGCGGCTCCGCCATCCCCTGATACGAGTAGCATGCCAACACTTCAGACGCGACACCCTTCTCGCCTGCCATCCGGGATCTAGCCTTGCGTTATATTCGCTATCTTGCATCTGGGCAATCCTTTCCGATCTGGTCTCGGATCGAGACGCGCGGAGCAGGCGATGATCTCCGACGTTTTCCCCTACGACAAACCATCACAATCTGTCGTAATTCGCATTTTTGAGAACGAATGCGCTGTTTTCTCGCTCTGTCTCGTATGGGAAATCTCGACCAAGTCTATGGAGATGCAGGGCTTCCAGTGCTCTACTTCGTCTATCTCCCTGACCGGAAGTCTCGCGGGTAAAACGATGAACATGCATCCCCCCGGTAGCATGCGTTTGAGCGGTTGAGAGACTACTCGAAGTAGCACCGGCTAGAATTCTTCCGTCCGTACCAACCGTTGTTGCCCCGCTAAACGGTCTTTTGATGTGGATCGGTCACCTCCGTCAACTGCCGAAAAACCGGAGCGGTACGACTTCTTGACACCCTGACAAGTGAGAGGCGCGTTCGATTACGCAACGAGCTCGCCAAGCCGTGCAGGAAAAATGTCTTCGCGCTTGCTAAACGCATTAACGATTCATTTAGGCGAGCCACCGGTAGCTCAGAACCACAGAGATCCATAACCGACTGATCTGTTAGTGTCGGAGGCGCTGATGGGCCGGCACTTGCAGACTAGGTTGCCTGATGATAATTCAACCGAGTCCTGGGTCTGGAGAAATTTCTTGGCGCTTCGACACATTTTCAAGCTCTCACGGGACCGTCCGGGCCAAGGGATATCCAGCAAATGCACATCTCAGGGGCTGCGTACAGACCCATAGTCGTTGCGGGTTCACTTAAGATGATACCCGAGGGTCTCGCTTCACCCCTACCACGGACGTCGATTCTGTATGGCAGGGTTTCCACAATGACTGCCTGATGGTGCAAAGCTAGGTCCTCGTTTAGCCCAGGTTTCGGTTGCGGACTCTATGATGCAGAATAGATTGTGGCAATGGTGGGATTCCTGTGAACGCGGTATTAAGGGAGGATTCAAAAAGAGGAGGTGGCACTACTGGAAAAGGCATCACTGAGTGCAAAACGCCAAGGCTCGCACCACTGTGAAGCATCACGAATAGTGCCTCAAGGAGATGGTTCCAACGACCGGTTTCTGGAAGCGAGTCAGAGTCAAGTAGGAAAGTTTAGGTCTACTTCCATCGCGTCTCTATCATTCGTACAGCCGTCCAGCCCTTACTCTTCCCGTCCTTGGCAATCCTTCACCTACCGCAGCCACCGAGATCCTTCCCACCTGCTCATCCGGTTGCACGTCTCCCAGCCTCACCCTCACTCCCTTCAGCAACCTCCCTCTCTCACCATCCCCCAACGTCGTCCCGCCTGTCGACAACACGTCCCCCGCATACGGACTCAGCCGCACCATCGTCGACGCGTTCATCCGCAGCTCCGGCACCGTCGTCACGAAGCCGAGCACGATGCCCGCCGCACTAACTGCGAAGACGACGAGCGCCGCCATAAACACGACGACCAGCCAGCCGAGATCGCAGTGCAGCGCTTGGTAGCCCGCCTGCACCGTAGCATCCGGGCTGACGGCGATGTCAGCCGTGCGGTTGCCAACCTGATCCGTGTGATCGGCGAGGTCGGCGAAGCGGCCGACAGGCAGCAAGTAGTCCATGATGAGCGACGCCCACAGGCTGTTCATCAGCTGCTCGAGGCGGAACGCGAAGACGTTGGGCGGCACGTCTTCGGCCGTGCTAAGCGCCCTCGTGCCGTTGTCGGCGCTCCACGGCTTGTCCGGGTCCTGCAGGAAGTACTGCAGGCTGCTGAGCGGGTTGGGCGAGTTGAAGGCCGTGGTGAAGAACTTGGCGAAGAGCCAGAGGTTCTGGCCGACGAGGTTGGCGCGCGCGTCGCGCTGCGCCGCAGACCACGCATCGCTGGCGTTACGCACCCGCAGCACCGAGAACGTCTCCTCGGTGCAGTTGACCCCGACGGCGAGGAAGGTCGGCGCGTACGTGCATTCGGCGTGCAGCACGCCGCCCGCCTCGCCCTCGCTGCAGTTGCCCGTCCGGCTCTCGTACAGCAGCCGCTGCCGCGTCCCCGCCTGCTTGCCCGTCGCGACCACGCTCGTCGCCCCCGGGAACTCGTCGATGGGCGGCCCGAACCACTCGTCGTTGTCGCGCAGCGCGGTGAAGCGCGGCTGCGTGGTGAGGTTCTGGCACGCGACGGTCCAGTAGGACGTGTTGAACTCGACGTACATGCTCGCACTGGACAGCTGCGGGACTTTGCCGAGCGGGACACCGACGAGCGAGGAATAGGAGGCGTTAGCCGGAACCGTGATCCAGGACGTGGGGTCGACGTTGCCGGTGTTGCTGGTAAGGAGGGCTTCGAACGAGGGGATTTTGACGTTGCCCCAGAGGTCGACGCTGGAGTTTTTGACCGAGGCAGGGCTCATAATTGCGGCGGTGAAGAAGGTGGTCTTGGAAGAGAGAGCGTAACTGTCAGACGCGTATCCGGGATCGAAAGCGTCGGTGTAGTTCATGGTCGGGTAGTTGATGGATATCGAGGTGTTGTCGACCTGATGCTTCAGGTCCAAGATCCGGAGCGTCGCTTGCCCGCCGAGTGGCGATATTATCCATAGGACTATCAAACTGATCCCTACAGGCCCGTACGCCCTCAGTTGGAACTGCGTGATGATCGTGCTAAGGACGGAGGTACTGCCGAGGAGTTGATCCAAAACTCCAATGCCCTGCCCTTTCTCCAGCTGCCAAAGCGAAATAGTGCGCAGATTCTTTGCAACCACAGCAGCAAACACTATGGGGAACACGGAGGGGCCCTATGCTTTGAAATCAATACGTATTACAACTGAGGCGACCGGAGACGTACGAGATTTGCAACCTCTCTGAGAAAATCATACGGTAAGTCTTCAAGCCTGACAGAATCAAAATGCCGTACGAGGCCAGCGTATACCATGACAAAAAGAGAGAAGAGGATGGCCAGAAAATTGCCGAAGTTGTCCCAAAAGAAGTTCCTGTACAAGGGTTGCAAGCGCTTAGGTCCATCCGGCCACCCCTCTACTATTTTGGCCTTTTTCGGGCCCTGTTCAAGGCCTTCTAACGGAAGTGGAAGATACTCTGGCATACTGTCCTGCCACCAACCCCGGAACGGGCCTCGAGATAGGCAGGTAAAGCTGTCGTGGCCCGCTGCGACCACTTGGTCAATAGATAAAAGGTGTGCTTGGGTCAAGGGAATAATACAACATATATATGGTCGCTGAGCAGCAGCAAAACCCCAACTGACGTGTTTAGCTGACGGGGGATTTTGCCATCGCTGCGTTTCAACGCTGCGCGAACAAGGTTGTCCGACTAATCGCGTTGATCCTTCTGCACTAAATTAAGCAGCCGTCTTACCTTCGCCAAGAAAACATGCAAAGATGATCCCGCTGCTTGCTCCTGCTTACTTCAGCAGAAGTCGAGATTACTTTGCGACAGTCCTTGACCAACAGCCACTCGGTACAAGTCATCTCATCACGGCTCAGCCACAGAGAATACACCACCAACGGCTGACGCGTGGCTGTGTGGCCTTAGCGCCAACCAGTAGGCGGCAATGTTGAGGGCTAAACTTCCTATCTGTTGCTTCTATGATTTTGTAAAGTATTCATGGAGACCAGGCGATAGTCCCTGGGATCGAAAGTTGGAGGCAGGATACTTTGCCGTGTAAGAGAGGTATGGGCTCCATAACAGCG
>RHKH01000062.1:47040-74323 GCA_009829795.1 Lasiodiplodia gonubiensis | reverse complement strand
TTTTTTTTTTTTTTTTTTTTTTTTTTTTTTTTTTTCGCTCATGCCATGGGTATCTGAAGCTATCGTCCGGATGAGAACGTCGAATTAAAATTCTACATACGCGTCCGGACGATAGCTTCAGATACCCACATATGTTATATTTCCAAGAAAGAGCTGGAACAGTTACATCTGGGGTCCTACTATATTCCGCTAGCCGTCGGCTGTGAGAGGGGACTCTATAATAGTGCAACACATTAATCTGCAATTCTAGGACGATGTTACTTCTCTTCGTCAAATCAGGCAAATATAGAAAACAGGATGGGACAACTCGATACGACTTCTATCCAAGGGCTTCTCATCAACATTAAACCCCGTCCCATACTAAAAATCGTTCACTAGTGAACACCCATCAAACTCTAAGTCGTAAAAGAAAACCGTCGCATTCGTAGGAGTCATTGCATATTCATAGCTTCATGCCTGACTTGAATCTGCTTCAGTTGCCATTTCTCTCTCCTTCATTACCACCTCCAAGTACTCGATTGTCTCAACACAGCGGTTGCCCCGGAACGGTCCACTCAATGGCCTCTGCGCACATCCCAATGGCGTTCTGCTGTGGCTATCCACAACATGCAATGATGCGCCCTGTAATACCGAAACCTTCGTTACGCCAAGGTGGTTTCTTTCAGCGGCGTAGTGAAGTGCTGTTTCTCCATAGATATCCGCAATGCTGTGATCAGCACTCTTTGAAAGAAGCAGAGAAACGATATCCGTGTGGCCGCTCTCAGCGCAGTGGTGTAAAGCTGTCTTCCCCACAGCATCCGCAGTGCTATGATCGGCGCCATATAAAAGAAGGGTAGAGACAGTATCGACATGACCACTTGTAGCTGCGTAATGCAGAGCTGTTTTTAGATCAGCATCCACCGCCTCAATGTTGGCTCCGTTTGAAAGAAGGACAGAGACAATATCTGCCTGACCGTATTCAGCTGCGTTGTGCAGAGCAGCCTTATCTGAATTCCCCACTGCCTTACTATCAGCTCCATTGGCTAGAAGAGACCGTACAATACTCTTATGTCCAAAGCGTGAAGCCTCTCCAAGAGCTTTCTGCCCAAAGTTATGCGCACTGAGTTTCATGTCTTGATCGAACAGGCGCAGAACTATATCCTCGTGCCCATTCCGAGCTGAATAACAAAAAGCTTCGTAAAGATCCTTATCGGTGTAACTGGCACTGGAATCTTCATCGAGCAAGTCTTGAACGACGCCGGTAAGACCCAAGTACGCAGCACAACCTATAGAAGATATCGCACGAAACTGTGTGCCATGATCGGACTCGGGCAGGATATGTGACCCAAGGGGAACTTCGGACTCCAGCAATTCTACTATCAGTCTGTGAATTGCGTCATCTTGGAGGATCGTTTCAGTGGCGTAAAGAGGCCAAGTTCGGGCTGCAAAATAGGCAAATGGGAATTCCTGATGCGAGGGAAAATCCACAGACATTAAGTATGACAAGCAGACTTTGACGATTGCTGGCTTTGCAGATCGCGCTTCCAGGACCTTAGCCATATCTCCGTGTAGACGGTCCGAAGTAAGGTACTCCTGCACTGAGAAATGCGCGAGATGAATCCAGGTTGTGGATCCGGCACCATTTGTGACCCTTGTAACTAGGCTGGTGCAGTATAGGAAGATCTCCTCTGGAATAGGCATTCTGTGTTCCCGAATAAAACTTGGACGTTGCTCCGGAAATACCGCAATAGCGTCAACAAGTTCTTTCATATTCAGCGATTTGTCAGAATACGCGATGAACTGGAGAATGCGGCAAGTATTACGCTGGTGCTCCTGAGGAATACGCTGTAGGATTCGGTCGTATGTTTCATCTAATGTTTTGGGCAATGCTGCAAGGGCCTGGCGAAGGGTGTGCACATCTAGGCATCTTTCAAGAGCATCAAGCTGGCAGGAAACCCATCGGAACCTGTTATGTGTAAGTTTAGTCTAGACGAAAAAGGTATTGAACTTACATTCCATCAGCTTTCTCTAAGAGGGCAGCTTCTATCTCTTCTTGAATCTTCGGTTGTGATTGCCACCGACTAAAACCATCATGTTCTTGGACTCGAGTACGGACGTAGGCCCGTATGTCGTCTGCTACAAGATTGCTTTGGATCGAGACCATGTCTTCTTCCCGTGACCACGCACCTAGGGATGATTTGATGTCTTGCTCCGTTCGGCCTGTCACGAGGACACGAGTCTCAGGAATTAGTTGCAACTCCCTGATTCCGTGAAACAATCCTGTATTAGTCCGATTTTCGCACTCATCAAGCGCATCAACGATGATGTAGACATGACCGGCTCCCCGAAGCATGTCTTTCAAAGTATCCAGCAGCGCGCGAAGATTCGGTTGTTGCGTCCCATTTGCGCAAGCAGCATAAAGCTGGTCGACATACTTTTGTGAACCTTCGATCCTGGCAGCCACCATCTGAGAGATGAGGGAGCGTATCATACCCTCATACTCCTGCATACTCTTCTCCGAGAATGTGAAGTAGTAGTAGAGTATTTTTTGGTTGGTTGTCTTGCGATCTTTCAATTCCTTGACGATGGTGGAACTCAAAATCGTCTTGCCACAACCGGGAATACCATGCACCCACAAGAAGCTGGTTTTGCCCATCACCCAGTCGGTAAACCTGGAGTTTCGGAAGAACCATTGGCCGGTACCTGGGTGATGTTGTGCAACGGATTTGTTGAAAATGCCTGACGGATCTGGGGCTGACAGCCAGTCACGCTTTCTGTACTCCATGTGTACAGTGTGAGAGTCATCCAGGGAGGCGACAACATGACCCACTTTCTCATCAACTTTAAGAAAGTCAGCAATCTACATTACTCAGAGCCAGAAATCAAAGAACTAACTACTGGCCAAAGTTTCGCCAAATTTCTTCTCAGTCTCTACTCGATTGGGTGCAATGTGGCGAAGAAGGTCCTTTGTATATGCAGCAGCCGTCATTGCTGCATATTCCTGCCATTGTTTATTCTTGTGAGAATCGGCGTAGTCACAAATGCCGCGGATGACCAAGCATGGGAAGTGGTTCATAAGTCCAGCTGCTTCCATTTCAAAACACAAGACATTGTGATCTTTTGCGAGCGTATCTCTTACAATTGCATTCTCCATCAGCTTATTTGCGGATGCAATCAAGCCGTAATGAATAGCAGGGTCATCTTCTTCCTCATCTCTATGCCGCCTAACGATCATGTTGGATGGATTGCTGTTGCAAGTGTGTTCACAACTGCTATCGCTCTCTGTTGGATGCACAGATTTGCTCTTGAATAGTCGATCACTGGCCCCGTCTGGTCGTCCGTATTTTCTTTTAAGTCGCGGCATTTTTTGAAGAGCATGTTCGATCGCAGCTACAATTCCATGTCCTTGGAGTTCGTAGGTCGCTTTCAAGTTGGTCACAGCCGTTCTCAACGAGGTGGGTGGTTGGTCGAGGAACCCAGTATGGTGGAACTTCTGATCTTGGATGGTCTTCCCATAGTCGTATTGCCACACGCCTCCTGTTCCGCCACCGGGGGAGCTAACAACAATGTCTCCCAACCTGATGTCGTGACCAGAGCTGGGCGCACCCCCGCCGATTCCAACCATCAAGCCGATCCTGACGTTGGGAAAGCTGTGCATCATATCCCTTGCAACGGCTGCAGCAGAGTTTGTGCCATACTCGCCATCAGGCAACACAGCGACAACGATGTTATGGGGTCCGATGCGCCCAAGGGCATAGCTGTTGTTGTCGTTTTGAGATACACTCGCCGGTTGCTCATGCTCTTCGTCGAGGAACGCGCGTGCGGCAACGTACTCGGATTTGATTGCGCAGATCCAGCCAACGGTGTATTTCTTCGGGTCTGACATCTCGAATCGTACATGGGAGACTTTGCGGTGTTATTAGCTTAGCATAAACTGAGATATGATGCCGGCACAGGCTTACCATTTGACCGCAAGCGCCCTTTGTCGAAATCCAGCGAAGAAGGAGATGTGTTGCATCCGTAGATCTTTGTAGCTAAGTGGACTGAGTGGAATGATATGCTAGTGGCCTTGACAGCTTTTGTATGTGCCCATTCTGGCAAAAGCTACGCTCCGAATGGCGTGCGTACTCGAAAAGTTGATCGAGGGTAAGCCAAAGTTTGGTAAAGCTGATGAGCAGTGCTCAATCTTTGATTTGAAAGATGGTGACTCCAATCCGAGTGTACAAAGTCTGAAGAAAAATGAATAAAAACGACGAAGCAAGGTTAAGATGCAGTTGATAGAGAAGGTGGATAGGAGAAGGCTGAAGAAGCCCCTCTTTCATGGCGTGGCACATGGTCTTGTGTGACTGGACTGTGCGAACATGACAATCTTGGGATATGCTATGCACCGCAAAGTTATTAGTGAACGTAGATGCATGCATACATACCCTGCTGGAGCAGCATGAGAAGAGCAGGTAGCAAGGTATAAAACCCAATCAGGATCAAATAAATGGTGAATCAGCAATGCGCATTGCTGAAGTAACTCTCAAGTGCGGGGAGGAAATGTGCGCCCGAAGCCATCAGTCAGCAGCGCGGGGAAAGCTCTATGGAACATAAGCCACATTTGACGTGCGGGAATTTACTGCTTACACTATTGTTGCCTCAAGAATCTTTCCTACTTACAAGCTTACGGAGCTTGCCACCTCTTCTGCCGATATACGACCGCAGGCACCTTGCTATACACTGGTCACGTATTGTTTAGCGACTTAGGTGATTCTATACAAATCACACAGATAAGACTCTCTCCACACGTTCACCCAAGGCCCCGATAGCTCGCTCCCTCCAAAATTTCTCCATAGTTTCCGCCGCCAACCTCAGCTGCTCCCCGCCCTCGAAAGCCTTTGCCTTGCCCTTCTTCGTCTTTTGCAGAACTTCCTCTTCTTTCATCGTTTCATCCAAGATCTTCAATACCATCACCAAAAACCCATGATCGTTACTATCGCCCGGATGAGCCATTGAAGGGTATGTGATGCCCAGCTCCTCCTGGATCCGCAGTCGGACGGCGCGCAAGAGTGCGCTGCACGTCTTCGTCAGGGCGATGTAGTCGATGGTGATGTCCGGCATGATGGCCGGTATGAAAGACTGCAGCGCCGCAACAGACTGAAGGGGCGTCAAGCGCCGGCGACGAAGACTCTGGTTGGTGCCCCTCTTCTGGGTCTTGTTCAAAGTGGCGTCCGTGGAGCTCACCGCAAGCATGTGCTCTTGCAGCTGATCCTCAAGCTGCCTGATGACGCCCTCGACGGGCTGCTTACCGTCAATGTACTCGCGGAGGACCTTCGTCGCAGGCGTGACCTGCAGGAACAACTTCTGCGTCTTGTCCATCTTCCTGGTGCGACCGCTGGTGCCGAGGCGAAAGGCCATTCGTGCTTGGAATTTCTCCGGCGTGTCGGGTACGTCGTTGGCGAATATGGGGCCGGCATGGAGTGCCATGACGCGTTCCAGATCGGGCCAGCTGATCTGAGTGAGTCCGAGCTGGCGAATGGCGTTGTAGAGATGGGCTGTTGCGAAGATGGAGAGGTGGTGGTTGGAGAGTGCCACGCCGGCATCTTCGTTCAAGACGTCGAGTTGGAGAGCCAACATGCCACACAAAAGGGGGTTGTGTGTGACGGCAAAATCGGATTCCGGTGCTGGTGGAATTGGTCTGAGATTCAGCCGCTTGGCAGTCCTCTTGTGCTCCTCTGAAGGGCCGTCAGCATCCGGATCCAAGCCCTTTTTTCTGAGTGCTTCCCGCAATTCTGGCGGTGCGCCATCCATGGAGTATCCCGGAGCAAGGTTGCCCTTGTTGACCTCGACCATCATCTTCTTGAACTCCCCCACAGGCAGGTATGGGATATGCTTCTCGGTCAACTGGTAAATATCCATGAGAGTGTTCTGATCTTTAGAAAGCCAACGCGTGTCGCCTGTACCCAAAGATCCATCAGAGTGGATTTGGAACTCGATGTTCCGCTTTGTAAGCGCGCCCATCTGCAGGACATCTTTGTGGAAGCTGGGCGGGTCACCAGTGATTTCGATGATATCCAGGATGATTCGAGACGCAAATACGTTATGAAGGCTGATTTCTCCTTTGGTCCATAGAGATTCCACGCTTTTTGAAAAGCCATCCTGCACATCCGGAAGGACCTTCGCAGAGGCAACGCCTGGGAATTTCTTCATTTCGTGGATGAGGGCAACCTCATGGAATAGCTGAGTCAAGGTTCTGTCCTCTTTTTCGAGTTTCTCGTACTTTGGAAGCTCAAGTAGTTCGGGGCGTGCGATGTAGCCGAAGCGCATTTGGGGAATAGGCAGAGGCCAGTTGATTTTGTCCATATGCTTGGCTATGTCGGCTGTTTTCATGAGCACACGCGCGGTTGGCAAGTAGATGAAGTCATCCAGATCAGTAACTTCCAAGGATTCCGGAGAGCTGAGATATTCGTCGGGGTCCCTGCCATTGCGGAGAGTCTCGGCGTAGAAAACAGCCATTGCGATGTTGTCATAAGGCCTTGTGTACGGGCAAAGACTTAAGGTGGCGTCCAGGAGGTCTTTCTCGGCATGCTGTACCAATTCGATGGCGGCGTTGGTGGTCATTGTTGCGGAGACCAGGTCCAGGTTTCCATCCTTGTACTTCTTCCACACCTCTTTCAGCGTATCCTGGATGGAGTGCAGATCCTCAAAGAAGCAGTAGCAGATGAATGCATCTTCCCAGGCAGGATCGGCCTCGAGCTCATACACCTCATTCTTCATGGCACTACCGCTCTTGGAAGCATCGGCAGAAGCTAGCGCAAACTGGTCGCTCACATACTCGACGTCAAGCACCTCGAACTGATTCCTGTATAGATTGTTAGAATTTCTGACAATCAAGACAGCCGAGTCATACCGTAAATCAAGCGGCCCATCTCTCGACTCATCTGCGCCTACATCCTCTTTCTTCGGAATCAGCAGATCCAATGCCCTCTGCAGTGCATCAATGAAATGCCTATGCCCCTCATTGCTCCTCCTCGCCTCCACCTTGGCCGTTTCGAACCAATCCGCGCACCTGCGCCTCGCCGCGATCGCCCGCTTCAGTAACAGCTGCACCGCGTCCGGCATACGCACGCCTGCCTTCGTCGCCCGTGCCACGGCCTCGGCTTGCGCAAGTAAGTCTTGCGTCGAGAGCTTGTATCGGACTGCATTGACTTTTGTGGACGGTTCACAGCCGGTGGATTGCTGAGCGGCGGCCTTGGCTGCTTTGCGAGCCTTGCCTTTGAGGCGGCCGCTCGGCGCTTGAGCGGTGCTGGTAGGTTTCGCTGGCTCTGCATTCTGCAATGGTTTCTTCGGTACTTTCCAGCCGACGGCGGTGGCGGCTTGGGATAGCCATGTGGTAAAAGCGGTCGTGTCTTCCTTGTAACGACGGTAGCTGCCGGAGAGAAATTCCGGAAGCGACATCTTGACGTGCTTTCGGTTAATTGGGAGATGGACGAAGGATCACTTTGCCTGCATCTATGGCAGCGCTACTGGCTGTGTGGCAGGAAGCGTCAATGCGGGGTTCTGTTAAGGCGTTCAATCACGTGCGAAAGTTTGTAAGGTATGAGAGCTTGTATGCAAGTATTCCTTCCCTTCACCGTATCGGGAGGCTGATCTGAAGCTGAAGAAGGTGCGCAGAATGACCCATGGAATCTCTGCAGGCGGCGCAAAATATATACGCCGCAGTGGCTCACTAGCAATCAGTAAACAACAAACGAAGGGAGGCGAATATCATGGAATCTACCAGGTATTCTATCGTACAATTCGGTACCTTCCTTTTCCACGCCATCTGTCCGCCGCATCCAGCTCCGCAGCAGCTGCAAGGACGCGACGGCATGGACTGGCGGCGACTGAGGTGACTGTCGGTCGACTGGTAGAGTACATGAAGGTAACCGACAACTCCTCCTTTCTTATCCGCTCCCTCGAAAAATATCAATAACGTGTTAACCAACTCCATAATCTTTCGAGATAACTTATAAGATTACAAAATAGTAAATTTACATCCTTAGAGATTATAGATTAGAGGAAACATGGAAATGCGAACCCTACTTAATATGTAATCGATGTGTTGTCGTTACTTTTTACGACACATTATTTACAAACGCATAGACCCGTAAATGTTCATATATATGTAAAGGTATGGACCAATAGCGCTGTTATTAGTGCTCCTTTCATTGGGCGCCTAGTTCTATGCTCTTAACCAATCGATCCACTTCTCCATCACGCGCGCTTCCGAACACCCCTCGTTCCAACGAACGTCTTGGACGGGCCTTTGCACTAGACGGGCCTCTGCGCTAGGTATCGAATCGGCATCAGCGCGATGCTACCACAACAGAGTCTAAGAGCGAGATGCTCCGATTAATGGTAGCGACTGAATGGTTCTAGTACATCTTCGACCATGATCCAAATGAATGCCCTTTTTATGCAATGGACCACCTAATGCGTTGACTTTCACCGGATCTCCTCCGTACGGCCAGTAGTCCACCGCGAAACGTTTTCAACTATGGGTGGAAAGTTATACAACCAATGGCATCTTATGCGTGGGGAGGGGGGCCCGGTCGCAGCTGATGGACTTATCCATTATTCATTCGTTAACCTGCACTCTCCCCTTCCCTCGCTAAAGACCGACGGAATGCCTCCGAAGCGCCGTGCTGCAGCGTCCCGTTCGGCAACGAGACATGCGATATGGTAGCTACGTGTGCGACGCGATAGCTGGTACGCTTAGATTAAGAGATAAGGTTATACACTACACGCGCACGGTGAGAAGAGTT
Organism: Lasiodiplodia gonubiensis; assembly: GCA_009829795.1. Lineage (NCBI taxonomy): Eukaryota > Fungi > Ascomycota > Dothideomycetes > Botryosphaeriales > Botryosphaeriaceae > Lasiodiplodia > Lasiodiplodia gonubiensis. The sequence continues at coordinate 65,555 of RHKH01000062.1, read as the reverse complement.
GGGTTTAGGTCCAGGTGGTTGTATTTGGGGGGTTTCAACAAATCAAAATTGAGCGATTGATTGTTGTGGCATGAGGAGCAGAGGGCCCGGTAGGCGGGTATACCTGCGTATGGTACACACCATGTGGACTAATATTGCAACAATCGGCTTTCGATAAAGAACTAAAACCTGGAAAAGCCTGTGACACCAAGTCTGCTTCTAGAAGAGAAGAAAGAAAAAAAGAAGAAGTAAAAAACAATAAAACACGCACACACGCAACCTTTAGCGCTTTCGTCTTCTCTTTCTCGCACTGCGTCTTTCCTAGCGGCCTATCGAGCTGGCTCAACAACTGGCGGCGGCTGCTGCTGCTGCTGCTTCGTCCGGCTGCGCGTCTGCCGTCCGTTGCGGGCATTACCCGTCTCGCCTGACTGCCCCGACTCCTCGTCTCCCGCCGGCTGCAGTTCATCCGCGCGGTCTTCCACCAGGAGCCCCTGCATCGCCGACTGCGACGCCGGCTGAGATGCACGATCGTCCGAGGCTGCCGTAGAGCTGAAAACGCGGCCCCAATCCGGGTCCAGGGCGTCGACAGCCCTGCAGATGCGGCGAAGGTGCTGCGGCGCCCAGATCTCGTACATGTTCCGCACGAAGCTCCACGACGTCCACCGGCTGGCGATGTTGCGCGGGCTGATGCGCATCCACTCGACCTCGGTCTGGAAGACATTGACGGTGCCGTCGCTGTCGATGATAGGGTAGTGCCCGTGGATGTGCACTAGCTCGTGGTCGTAGGAGACGGAGAAGCCGAGGACCTCGCGGTCGAGCTCGTGCTCGCGGTGGGCGCCCCGGAAGAGGTCGACGAGGGCGTGAATGGCGAGCATCATGCTGTGCGCGTTCTGGTTGTCCGCGTGGACGATCTTCGAGTTGAACGATTTGGCCTCGCACGTCATGAACGGGAAGTACATGTCGGCCGCGGGCTTCGTCCGGGCTCTGGCTGCGGCGACGGCGGCGTCCAGCCGGGCCAGCTGATGCGTGGAGAAGGCGGTGCGCGAGTAGCCGACGCAGTAGTCGGGTTTGGGCGCGGGGAACTTGTCGATCAGCGAGGGCGCGTTGATCCATGTCTCGTTGCGGTGCTCGGCGAACGTGGCGTAGGTGAGTGCCATCGCGTGGTCGTAGGTGTAGTTGCATGCCAGGTCCACGGTCGTGGGGCAGACCAGGTCGGCTAGAATGCCGACGACTTCGGACTCGTTCTTGTTGGTGAGCTTCTTAAGGCGTAATCGGAACATGTCGTCGTTGGAGAACCGGGGATCCTGCGGTGGGTCGTGTTTGGTGCTCTTGAGCTTGTTGCATAACGCCAGGCTTTCTTTGCTCGGCCCGTGCTTTTCGTCCTCTTGCATGAAGCATCGGACGCCGCCGCTGCCCGCCGCCAGCAGCTCGCGGCAATTCCCTTGCTGGTAGATTCCGGACCTTGAAGTGGTAGACCGTATAGAACGTGTGTTATCTGACTTTTCCTCAGTTCTGGCGTCCTGTAAGTTTAGCACCGCTTGCTTGCGATAGTCGTGTTGACGTCGAAGATTCTGGCATGGGGTCATGTTGCCATTTGCCTGGGGCACGAATAAGAAATGTGGCCACGTGCTATGCTCTGTCCAGTGCCGAACGAGTTCACTATTTGACGGAGCGCCACCTGTGGCTTGAAGTTGAGAAGCGGGTTTCCTCGTACGTGAACAGGGCGATGGTTTTCGTCTCTTAGAAGGATCTTTCGGGACTAATTTGGAAGCGTATGGCTGCCTTAATGTAGTCTTCCGTTTCTTAGATGCATGATTCTGTTCTGGTACCGCGGGCTGTGCAGTTGTAAGCTATTCTTCGGGCTTCAATAATGATACTTGTATACAAACCTGGGTTGCATCGTTTGCTTTTTGTTCTTTTTCTTTGTGAAGTAGTTGTTCCTGAACGCGCTTGCTTCTTCGTAAAGGCTCGTTCTGATCTAGGATGTTTGCTTTCTGATGCGCTTTCTGTCTGCGTACCATAGCGTTCGATAAGAAAGTAGATGTCAGTCTGTTGAGACTAAAACATAATCTGGGCAGAGGCGCGGTTTACTTATAATATGTAGCAAACATAGATGCCTTTGTTATAACTAGCTAGTCAAAGGCCGTCGGCTTCCTAGTGTGAGCCGCAAACGTTAAAGTGTGATTAAGCTTTAACAAAGCGCATAACGTAGATACTAAGCGAGCTGACCACCTAATTGTTACGAACCCCAGGGAACACGGGCTTTATGACCGCAAGGGCGCTTAGTGGAAGGAGCCTACCGTTACAGCGGCCACGATATTGTTACACGTTTTACGTTTTTCAAAAACGTGAAGGATCCGTTTCGCTGAAACGAAAATAATGGTCGCTAATTAGCGGACTAAGTTTCTGAATCCGGAATCAATGCGCGCGACTAATTGACCAAATATGGATCACGAAAAAAATCCGTACGATCGGACAGCAGAATGCAGGGCTTCCCGTCCGCTCAGCCGTACTTAAGCTGTGAACCGGCCGATTAGTACTCAAGTGGGTGACCATTGGGGAATCCCGGCTGTTGTACGTTTTGCATTTTTTTTGCGCCTTGATTTTTGGTTGCACTGGCCTCTTTTTGCCCCGAGCGGGAAGCGATGATCGAGACAACCCCACAGAACCATCAACTTGTATGTACACAAGCCATGCAATTCACCTGCTCTCCTGTAGCTTCGCGATCCTTTTTCAAGACCCTCTTTTGGGTACCAGGGCCAACTATGCTCGTCACCATCACAGCTGACTTGCCCAGATTAACATGTGCCAGCGCTTTGGAATGATCGTGCGCTACATTATCCCGCTTGGTAGCCGGAGAATGAGAGTTGGATAGAAGGCCAGTGATGAAGTTTTGACAGCCGAGAGTAGTCAATGCCTTTATACCAATATGGAGGGAATAAGCAAAGCTTAAACGTTCCACAGTTGGAGAAATGACGTAACTTCTCGATGCACGCTTAGGTTTCACATGCCGTCAGCTCTTGTGCTCTGTCGCGAATATAAGCAAGCTAGCTGGCCCCTCTTCCACCTAGCTGCTGACTTTCTCTCCAAGCCTGACCCATTCCCGAACTACTGAAATGTCGACAACCCGATCAAAGTCGGTAACCATCATCAGCGTTCCATACCACGTTGGAATATACAATCACCGTGTCGGCGCTGGTCCTCAGCAACTCCTGCCTGAGGTTAGAAATGAGTTAGCGAGCCAGAATGTCGCAGTGACGGTTGAGACCATCAGGCCGGTGGATGATTTCGAGGGAGAAATTGGCCGCAGCTTTGAGCTGCTTCGAAGAGTATCCAGAGCAGTATGCAAGGCGAAAGAGGCAGCATCATTCCCTCTTGTGCTTGCGGGGAACTGCAATACCTCGGTTGGAGTTGCTGCAGGACTACAACTCGCCGGAACGGACGACCTACAGCTCGTGTGGATGGACGCCCACAATGATGCTGACACTCCCGATGAGCTCATGCACGGATACTTCGACGGAATGGGAGTTTCGATGCTCAGCGGAGGTAGCTGGAGGTCTTTGACTTCAACGATTCCCGGACACAGCCCTATTCCCATGAACCAGGTTCTGTTCTGTGGCATCCGAAACCAGACTCGCGAGGAGCTGATGAAGTTCGAGGCGGCTGATGCGCGAGTTATCAGTGGACGGGACAGCAACCAATGTGTGGAGTCTCTCATGAAGTGTCAATTTGGGCCAAAAGAGACCTTGGTCCATGTTGACCTTGATGTCCTCGATCCGGATGCCGTCGGCTGGGCCAACGAGTTTCCTTCTCGCGGAGGACTCTCAGCGGAAGCCCTTGTTCAATGCATGGGAAAAATGGGACGCGGAAATCCTAGCGCTCTCACTATTGCTTCTTTCATGCCAGGGCTGCAGGGTGGGCAAGCCGTGGAAGCTGCCGCTATCCAGGGAATCTCCTATTTCTTTCGTGAACTCTTTGCATCTTCTTAGGTACTTTAGTGTGCTTAGTAAGAGTGTTCTAAAAAGGATGTTTTTGCGGCGTATTTTGTGGTTGCGCTGGGCCTGTTTCCCACCAAGCCGGCTACGATAGCCAAGATCACTTCAAATTTTCGTAGCGCAACTACAGCAGAATGTACTGTGCATAGCTTTCGACAAGATTGAGCATAGGGTTTTACCCTTCAAAATTTCCTAGTAACGCAGCCCCCGAAGGGCATGATTCCGCATACCTGTTCCGAGGTGTGTGAACATCGTCAGGTAACTGCGCAGCGTCTTCTACATCTTCCCGATCAGAATCCCAAGGAACTCAAGAGAGCACTACCCACTGTGATTATTCGGTGCAGTAGCTACGGCCATCCCTCAAGCGAGCATGATACCCACGGCCTCAGCGACAACGAGACAAACGGCCGATGGCGTGTACGAGCAGACTTACGGAATCACCACTCTCAGATCCTCGGTAGCTTTACCCAGTCCAAAACCATACCTGCCGACCATATACCCCATCGTTCCAACCACCGTGCCCAGTCCCGCTCCACCCACTCTCCTCACACCGCCGCCCATCCTACCCCGCCACAGCGCCGCTCCGGCCACGGCGCCCAACCCAGCACCGCCCAGCATCCAGCAGTCCGCCTGAGCCTGTCTGCACTCGGATAAATGAAAAAACCTCCAGTTGTAGTCCTCCCACCCAGCATATTCTTCCCTCCACACGTAGGTGCAGAGCACGAGGCCAGAGAAGAGGGTGCCAAAGACGCCGCCGTGTGCAGAAGACTGCAGGAGACGGTAGGTCGAGAAGGCAGAGCAGTGGCGGAAGCTGCATACGCGGTGGAGACGAGCTAAAGAGGGAACTATGCCGAGCCAGAGAGCTCCCCCGTTGAAGCCGTCGAGGAGTGCGTGGAAGGTGTGGATGGCGCGCGGGAGCCGTTGGTCTTCGGCGTGTGGGGCGTGGGGGCAGGGAGATGCCATCGGTTGCTACTCTAGTTTGCCGAGAGGACAGTTGGGAGTTTAGGCTGATCATATGTCAAGAATAGCCTTGAGGTAGTGTCGTGGGAGATTTTGTATACGTGAAGGACACGCAGGGTTCCAGCAGTTGGTTGTCTTTGATAATGAGAGCTGGGCATTCAGTCGGCCCGGTACTTCGGAGTAACGGACTTCACACAGATGCTATCTGATACCACCCAGCTTTATTAGAGTTATACGAGGCCTGTCAGATGAAATTTATTGGTGAATTCTGGATATTTGGTGGAAAACTCAAGATCAGGAGCGGATGATCCGTTTTTCACGGAACCATTAGCTCTTATACCACAGGTCAGAACCCCTTGCATACGACCTAATGCCAAACAAAAAGCTGCGGCTCGCCAAGTCAAATCAGTGCGTAGTAGGCCAAGGCTCGGCGTCTTGTTTCCCAGTACGGATCGAGATACTGAGAAGCAAGGAGGATTATAGTCTCAGGATCTTAGGTAACGAGGGTCAAGATAGTAGTTAAAGCGATGAATTGCTCAATCGTGTTGAAAGTCGGATCAAACACTAAGCGGAAACGAAGATTTAAAGTGCGCAACGTCAACTATGCGTAAACTTCCTCTATGGGTACGTGACGGGAATCCGGACGTACGTACAACGGCCCATGTAAGTCGAACATTTCCTGGTATATATTGTGAGGCATCATCTTTTCTGGACCAAGGTCCTGCTATTCTTTGCGCTAGCAATAGGGCGCAATATCCATGTGTAGTTGAGGTCGATCTACTATCTTACTAGCGTTAGGCAGAAGCCCACTTTTTAAGAAAGGATCAGCAATCCTTATACGTCATCCCCGCCTTTGTTGCCTACAAACATGTGGAATGAATATGTTTGATAGGTATAATAAAGGCGAGATTCCTCTCACTTATTTCAACGTTAATTCGTCTTCAGTGTTTCGACCATTCACCTTCACCACAAAACCCACCACTATGTCATCAACAGAGACACCAACCACTCCCACACCACCCAAACCCCAGCCGGACATTCAAGTCATAGACGAATTCGAACCACTCCCTCCCCCGGACGCACCCGAAGCGTCTCCACACTGACACAACCAGGGCCTCGTCGGACTCTACGCCTTCTTCCCCGCCTCCGACGCCGAGCTCCTGGCCATCGCCCGCGCGTGCCACACGGAACTCGTCGCGGACGGCGCGTGGGGCGGCGCCAACGGGCCGACAACGAACATCATGCGGCCAGCACCCCAGCCGCTCTGGCTAGGCGGCGACGAAGATGCCACGGTCGAGCGGGTCGTCGCGTACCACCGCGACGCGATCCTGCGGTCGGCGCTGGGCTGGGGCGCGTTCTTCGACCGGCAGCACTTGGCGATAGCGAAGTTGCCGCGGTGGCGGAGCGAGGGCGTGACGGTGGTGACGGTGGAGAGCGTGTGGCTGCAGGAGGTCGGGGATGCGGGGGAGGCGTACGAGCGCGGGTGGGACGAGTGGACGTTCAAGGTGGAGGCGGTGGGGACGGTGGTGGTGAACCTGCAGATTGCGAATCTGGGGTGGACCGAGTTGACGCAGCAGGAGGACTTGCAGCCGGAAGGGAGGGAGCCGGACCAGAGGGACGGGGAGGCGATGTTTAGTATGCTGGAGGAAGGTGAGGACGAGAAGATGAGATAGGCAAAGAACTTGGTTAAAGAGTATGAGGAGAGGGATAAGCTGGTTCATCAATATTGAGAGCGGTTTCAGAGGTTTGATTGGATCATCAATGTTTCAAGCGGGTTGAATTATTTTGAGAAGTACTGTCAATCTACCTTGGCCGATATGTCATGAAAGAAAATCCCCTGCAGTCGAGGTGGAAGGTTTACCTTCTTCAACTCTGATGTTCATAGGTTATGGGGAATTGACGAGCCAGCCAGAGACTTTCTGCGGGTAGGCGGCGCGCGTTAGAAAAATGGAAAGCCGCGGTGGTACCGAGGCTATTCGTCTGCCGTGTAAGGTTGTTTTGCTTTAATCCAAAGCCAATTTGTTTGGATATTCAACGCTCTTTTCAGGTCAACATTCACACTTTCCCAGAACTTTCTTTTAAATCTGTTCCGAGGACTTACAACTTCTGGTGGCTGAGTACGAGCCTCGGCCCGTCTTATCCGCTATGCGAGGTTGGGGGCTGAAATTTCCCAGCAAGGAAGCAGAACGGCCCCGAAAGGAAGTCGCTAAGCGGTGCCAAGCGGTCTGTCGAACCACCTTACCCACATGGCTTGCTCACGATATCATCTTTGTTCCTCTTAAAAAGAATGGAGGTACCGCTGTAGGAGTTTTAGATAACATCGCTCGTTACCACCATGCCTGCGTCAAGTGCTGAACCAGACACTGAGCACCTACCCAACTACTATGAATTGACGCAACAGGAACAGTCCCGGAAAGATACAATACAGTTGGGCACGCCCAAGAGCAAATACTACCTTGCTTTCATCGTTATCTGCTACGCAGCCTTTTCACTCTCATCCTGGGTTATCCTGTGCCACATCGGCCGTGGGTCTGTATGGACAAAAGATTGGCGGCCCTCCGATATTATTCGGCCGTGGCGTGACCCAGCCAACAACCCACAACAACTGAGAGCTGCCACAATCCTGGCCGCAATTTCTGGCGTACTTACACTACCCACGGCTGCCTCGGTTTATTCTTATGCTGCCGCCTCATTTGCTCAGTACCGTACAAAAGGGCCAAAGCTCTCCATCCGGCAAACATTGGCACTTGCGAACCAAGAGTGGATGAGTCCACTCATGCTCCTCATTATTATAGTCCCGACGCTGAATCGCCAATATGGCAGCCACTTCTTCTGGGTTGGATGCCTTCTTACCATCCTAGGTAAGGTTATGTACGAACCGCATCGAATCGCAAACACTGACAAGTTGAGAAGGTCTCGCAATCTGGCCCGTTCAGCAAGGATTCCTTGAGCCATTGTCGACCACCAAGACTCGATCTGACACGTTGGATATCGGGGCGATTGATATCCCGCAACTGTTCCATTACCAAGGCTACAAGAATCTGGGTGTCGTTCGCCTCCGTAAGGCAATGGATTCCTTCTCGAAGACAGACTGCAACCCTCACCTTTGGCACGGCACACAGAATGACAACTGGTGTGCTGGGAGCCAAACAAACGCCAACTTTTACACTGGCCCAAGTTTCAGCGACTTCTTCCAGGACGACGAATGGAACGACGGTACTGTTTTTATGGCGCAGATGCCGGCTGGATTCAATACGGGGTTTGAGCGAGCGTGGATTCCTCGGTTCAACACCAGCGTTGACTACGAGCAAATTGACCAAACCAGCGCGCCGTCTGGCTGTTTCACGAACGATAGTGATGCTGATTTAATCAAATATCAGTACGATTGGGAAGAATCGGATGCCGACGAGGACGCGCATTATTGGCGTGTGCAGACGTGCATCAGCAGTGAAGCGTTGCAGAGTCCGCTGAAGAATGAAACCAGGGATCGTCAAGATTTCGAAGAGGTGTTCTATCTCAACATCGCTGGGGAAACGAGCTCACAGCGGTTGACTCCGGGCACATGGAAGGTCTCTGCCCAGACAAGCGTAGGCTACTTCGAGCTTCCAAACTACCACAATAATGGAACTGCCGGCCCGCTTCTAGACAAATTCACTTTACCAGATACTACCGTTACAGAAAGGCTCGTTCCCCATCCCACTTTTGAGAGTCTTCACATGCTGACGTGCCACCAGTGGGGCGTATCCCGATCCAGATGGATCGGACTGGGTCGCTATCAACTCGACTGCACAAACTCTTGAGGAAGTGCAAAACAGGGGGCCGCTCGCAACCATCTACACCGCGCTCTTCGGCAACAACTCGTTCCTCGACACCTGGACGAATCCTAGCATTGCCGACGAGATATACGACTCCCAGGCCATCATGTTGTGCGAGGACGTCCCACCGATGGGTTCGATGATCGCGACGTTCGACGATTACAGCACCTGGGGACCCACGAACCTCTGCCAGCCCAGCGTGAACAAGGGTGACGCCGAGATGGTCGTCAGCATCTGGCTCGGCAACTTCGCCCAAGTCGACACCATGCGCGCCGTGTTGCGCATGGCCGCATTCATGGCCAACGAGATCACGCTCCTCAACCCCACCGCCTACGACTTGTACCCCGGCTACGAGATCAAGATCGACATGGGAGTGACGTGACGGCGCCCGTAATGCCGTTGGCGGGCGTTATCGTCGGGTCCATCTTGCTTGGTTTGTTCCTCTTGCTGTTGATTGGGCTGGCACTCTTCGCCGTGTGCACGCCCCATTGGACGGAGCGGTTGGATGCGTATGCGACGCTCAAGATGGGAGCGGCCATGGCGCTGTCTACCGATGGGCTGGCTGCCATGGGAAGCGCGCAAAGTGTCTTGGACAGGGCGCCTGGGTTCGTCGGAGATGCTGTGCCGGAGAATGAGGTTGGGAGGTTGGCCGTGGGTGCTGAGGGTCCGTTGACAAGGCGGAAGAGATACGAGGCTGCCGTGTGCAGTATTATGCCGCAGTAATGTTTCATGTAGTATGATTTCATGTAGCGCTATATCTTGTTGTGTTTCCCGTTTCCTGTTTTGTATGTTTTTGAATTGGTTCTCATCACACTGTACTCGTTCAAATTGTAGCTTTCAGTAGATTGATGGAGCTATAAAGAAGGGTCATGACAGAGTCATAATCTAATCTAATGCCTAGTGACCTTCTCCTTGACTTCTGTACGAATGTGCAAGAGTTCAAAGGCAGTGATTGACGTGGGAGGCTCAACGCGATTTTGAATGGCATACCTACCCGACGAAAACCTCCATAATTCGATGTCAACGTAACAGTCAACTCTGAGGCGCATCTCAAACTGTCTCAATATGCTCCACTGCGCCCTTATCCGTAGAATCCTTTCTATCTTGCTCACTGCCACTCTGACTTATCCTCTTCTTCGGCACGAACTTCCGCCGCACGGAATCCTGCTCGAAAAGCTCATCCATGAGTTCTAAAGACAGCCCTGCACGATTGGTATTAGCATCGCTCCCACATTAAGTTTTTTGTAACTCACCTTTTGTCTCAGGTACGAAGAGGAATGCATAAACGACCATGACAAAGCAGCATCCACCATAAAAGAAATAGGTGCCGAAGCCGCCTTTACCGAGCGTGGCAAACATGCTGGGCGTCGCCTTGGCTACCACGAAGTTGAACAGCCACTGACTTGCTGTTGCCATGCCCATGTTGAGGGCGCGCAGCCGGGCTGCCGGAATTTCCTACACAATATCAGCCTCGTTTCCCTTCGTCTATCAAAGGGATTCCACTAACCGAGCAGTACGTCCAGACGACAGATCCCCAACCGAATTGGTATACAGCAGCAAAGATGTATATAGCGACAATAGCGACGTATCCGGGCGCGGAGACGGGAGATCCGGCGACAGGTGGGTCAAAGCGGATGTAGAAGCCAACATAAAAGAGAGCGAGGCCCTATCAGGAAGTTAGCCTTTTGCAGCACATCTCAACAGGGCACATTCAATGACACATACCTGCGCGATCCCGGTCCAAATCAAGCTCTTCCTTCTCCCCAGGGTATCCGTCACGAACACGATAAACACCGCGCACGCCACCATCTTCACGATCCCATACACGCCCGTCGCCAGCAGCCCCACGCTCGCGCCCTGCAACCCCACGCTCGCGAATATCGTCGGCGAGTAGTACGTCATCGCGTTCGTCCCCGTCAGGTTGCTCCACATCATCAGCGTCACGCACAGCACGCTGCGGCGCCGATAGCTCTTCACCGCCACCGCCTCCCTCAGCAACCCGAACCGCGACGCGCCCGCAGCCAGCGCCCGCTCTTCTTCCAGCTGCGCGGCGATGCTGGATATCTCGTGTTGGACGTACGCGTGGTCGGCGGGCAGGCCGCGCAGCTGGGCGAGGACGCGGAGGGCGTGTGATGGGGATTTTTGGGCGAGGTGGCGCGGCGATTCGTTGGCGAGGAGCATGCCGACGAAGAGAACGAGGGCGGGCAGGGCTTGCAGGGCGAGCGGGAGGATGTACTGTACGTGGCCGTTGAGGTGTTGGAGGGAGCCGTAGTTGATCCAGAAGGCGAGCTGTGGGGTTGCGGATCGAGGGTCAGCTTGGAGGAACATGTTGTGGGGTGGTAGTGTTGGTGTAGGGGGCTTGCGTACTGTGAGACCGGAGACGAGGGTGAGCTGGTAGAGGCCGGTGAGCAGGCCACGGATGCCGCGAGGTGCGTTTTCGGAGACGTAGAGAGGATTGACGGTGGAGGCTATGCCGATGGCGATGCCGGCAATGAGACTAAGGAGTGATCAGTTTTGATGTATGTGAGGCAATACGCTCAGCCTACCGTCCTACATATAGCAGCTCTATGTAGCCACTCGCACCAGCTTGGAACGCGACACCGATGAAGACGAGTACTGAGGAGACAATGAGTGATGGCCTCCGACCTATCTTATTGGCCAGCCAAGTGGAAAAGAGCGCTCCTGCAAATGCTCCTGCTTGGATAACCGATACGATGTTTGACGACAAGTTTGCCAGAACTGCCTCCGACTTGTCCGTCAGGCCGTATTGCCTAACTATTGTATCAGATCGTGTACAAGTCTCAACACTATCCGAATCATTGTCAGAACATACCTCTTGAAGGACTCCATTGTAAGAACTCCACCAATGATTCCCATATCCATGCCGAAAAGAAGTGCACCTCCGCACGCCTACGTAGTGCTGTCAGTGATCACGCCTTCGTATCAGTCTGTTTGTAAAGTGGCCACCTACCGCCAGACTGATCAAGAGCACCCGGGCATTGTAGATTTCCGGTGGATCGGATCGTACTGCCTCGTTTCGAACAATCCGCTGAATGAGCCCCATCGCGGGTGAAAAGAACAAATAACAGCTGGTGTGATTGTATGGCTGTTCTGGCGACAGTTGAGCATGGAACAAGCACAAGACTAAATAGCACCTTCGCCACAATCTACAGCACTCTGGCTCATGCGGCAATAGACGGAAGACTTGGCAAGACTATCGCAGCCACAGAGAAACCGCGTGCCAATCTTCAGCCTACCCCGCAAAAGGCTCCTCCGCTTCCCCACATTTTCAAAATCTGGGGAAATGGGGAATTTGTTCCGAGACAGGAAACAGTGGGTTCTCTGCTTGCAAATGGTTCGTGGAGACTTGTTTCTCCATCAATGACAGAGGTTGTGGCATTGTAGTGTTGGTCAGTGACGTACACTCCTCGGGAATGCCCGAGTCCTTCTTTGGTTCACACGGCGGATATCATGACTGTACAATGAGAATCAGTCAAAATCAAGTTTCTTGGCCTTGTAGATTAGGATCTTCTCTTTTTCCAGTTGATCAATTCATTCGGGTGTCACATGCACCATACCAAAGGAGTGGCTTAGTTATTGTGGTTGTTTTAATTGTCGAATTTGAGGTTACTCGGGCCGCTTCGGACGGCTTATTTGAATCTATCATCACTTTGAATGGTAGAACAGATAGTTTTGCGTATCCATTTTCTTCTTTCACAACCATGTCAAATTGGACAGCTCGGCTTGCACTTCTCAGTATATTCTCGTTGCATCTGACTATCATAAGAAAGACGGATCCCACGAACCCAACGCTGGCAATGAAAAGAGTCCATCAACTGTATCTGTGCAGTCAAACTGCTGCAACCCCAGGCCGTCAAACAACGGCATCTGCACCATCCCCGCCGATGGTGTGAAGGCGGAGAGCGTGTCTAAGCTATCGTCCGCTTGAGATTGCAATTCCACTTCTGTGCTACCAACTTGCCTTCCAGATGGCTGACCGGTTGGACGACGGAAGAAGAGCCCGCTTAATAATTTTGCGTATTTCGATGCAATGTGATCTGCATCCGTTGCTGCAGCGGTCAAAAGAGATATAAACCGGCGCATCAATGATGCTGTCTGGGCGTATCTCCCTGATGATATGGCACCTGCTACGTGGGCTTTGTAGAGGAAGACGGCAGAGTGTATTTCATACCTGGGGATGTGAGTGTCTTAATACCAAGAAAGGCGCACGGAGAGTACGTACAGATAGTAGCGCTCAGGCATGAATCTCAAATACCTTTCGGGATCAACATCTTCAACCACAATCTTGAGGAGAGTCTCGGCTGCGTCCACCGCTTCGTAGATAGCTCGGGCATCCGGGCTGGCCATGGCGGATTCGGGAAAACAGAAAGTTGTTCTCGCACCTGCATTTCCCTCGCCAGTCTGACCCGACGACGATCGGTAGAGGACAGCCTGAAAGGCAAATGCGTGAACATAGAGGCGGAGGTATTGCTGCATCAACATCAGACAGCATTTCAAATGCTGAGATACAGCCAAATTTCCCCATGCGCGTTGCCACGCATCCAGAGCATTTGCGGTATCATCAATATATTTCTTGTAGTCCCCTCGAACCATAAGCTCGGTTGTCCGCTGTTTAGACGCAAAGAGGATGTCATGGGCGTTTCCGAACAGGGTCGTCAACTCAACTTGAGCCTGGAGCACTGAAGCGAAGTCTTCGTCGTATGAGCGTTTTGGTTGAAGCGATGGGAAGTCTGCTGCAGTGAACCGTGCCGACAAACTTGGGCCTCTACACCAGAAAGCTTGCCCCATGCGAATGGAGATTTGACGGTCAGAAAGATATGTAACTGAGAAAATCAGCAATGTCACTCCGAGATCCCAGTACTCCATTACTCACACGTCCAAGCAAGCCTCCTCCGCTGCATTGACTCATCTGTATCTTTGTCGCTTTTGAAAGAGGTATCTTCCAGCCGCAGAAGATATGCCAGTCTGACTGCGAGGCCAATAATTGACCATGCGGCTCCTTCTCCACCATCATCGGTCTGTGCTTGCTTAAAAGGCGTCCATTCACCTAGCAATAAGAGCCCTTCCACGCAACCAACACTCCTGATGTTGGGCATTCCAAGGACTACATCCAGAATCAGATTCCTCATGTACTTCCACACACTTTTGTGAACATTGACAAGATCCGGGCGTTCTCTTGTTGCAACAACGAGGACGGCTGTCAGGAGGAAGGTCTCGTTGCGAACTGTGTCGGAAAGACGTTTTGATGATAAGATGTCGGATGGCACGATGGGAAAGAAAGGATGATAATGATCGGAGTAACTACACTCGTAAGCAAGAGGGAATAATGCACCGAGATATTCACCAGGGACTGACTGCCGAAGTAGATGATCTAGTAATTCAGGGCTTAATGAGCCATCCTGAACGGGCTGATACCCCGTAGAGCTATGAGACCGTGCCTCGTACAGGCTTACGGGTGTCGGCTGATGTACTCTGGAAGAACGCATTTCACTGATTGTTTCTGGAGACTGAGTTTCTCCAGCCTCGTTGTCTTCGGCGGCATGGGCCAGAATCAGCAAAGCATCGGAGGGGTTTTGAAGATTGCCATGAACCGGCTCGTCTCGGGGTTCAGGCCCAAGCGAAGGTAGTTCACTGTGGAAAGGCGTTACTGGCGAGGGATTCATCGGTGTTGGTTCCGTCTCTTGCCGACGTCTCATCTTGCTTCCATCCCCTCTCAAGTGCGCGAAGTTGCCGCCCCGCCTTGACCCGGCGAGGACGCAGTCGGCTCCTTCACGTACGCATTTTGCACAAGGCGGTTTCCCAATCTCGCCGTAGCTTTGCCTGAGAACCAGTCAGTATTCGTAGTGGCTTGGAAAAAGGATTGAGACGAACAGGTCACACCGGGTCTTCCTCCCTCGACACCTAACGCACGCTCTGTATTGCCTTATGCCGGTTCCTCGCGTCATTGTCGGTGTAAAGATGGAATGCTGCAGGAGCTGTGGCGGAATATTGAGACGGTGGGGTTGGCCACGCTCCGGCTAATGACTGAATCATGATTGGTTGAGATTTCCCGCGGCTACAGTTGGCAGTGGATGGCTGTAGACGGCTACAGACGGGCTGCTTTCAGCTCCGTCAACCGCGCGGGGCAGCCACTAGACAGCTTCTCAACTCTGCATCAATCCACTTTCAAGGAATACTTTCATCGGTAACGCATCATTCCAAGTGGGACCAGAAGGCCTTGAAGTCTTATGCCCCGCATCCGAGGTAACGGAATATACGTCACTGGCGGAAATGGCGGCGCAATGAAGGCACTTGCGGATCCCGCCACCGCAGTGGTTTCGCAGAAGCTGCATATATAAATTTTACATTTCCTTACCTTATTGCATGCTCCATCTTGCCGGTCTGTCAAACTGTTTATTGGCAACCAATTCGAACCTCCTCATCATGGCGCCTGGGATCCAGTCAGCAACTCTCCCTGACTCGACAACTCTACCACAGAAGAAAGCTGGTCTCAAGCCTGAGACCTCAAGTGATCAATATGGCCACTACTATCCTGCCGACCCAGCAACCCTAAGCCTGGAATCCAACTTCGGTCCAATGGACCCAGAAACCATCGGCTACCTGCAGCCCACCTCGGCAGACACGCCCCTTGAAGTCATGCACGAACGCTTCGAGCGTGACGGATACCTCCACGTAACTCCCCATCCCACACACCCCTCACCCAGGGCGGCACTAACGCTCCACACAACCAGGTCAAAGGCCTCCTCCCCGCAGACCCGGTCCTCGCCTGCCGCGCCGCCTACTTCTCGCACATGTCGCCCTCCGGCCTGCTGCGCCCGGGCACCGCTCCCGTCGACGGGACCTACTCCGGGCTGGATCCGCGCAAGTACCTACCACCAGGCAACCTGCGACGTTTGTTCGGCTTGAAAGACGACGCGCAGAGCGACGCGTACGTATCACTCATGATCTCGGCGCACGAGGCCGACTTCTACGTGCGCTTCTGCCAGATCCCCGAGCTGCGCGCCTTCGTCTCGCGCTTCACGGGCTGGCGCGACCCGCGGATGCTGCACCGCACCATGCTGCGCGCCTTCGTGCCCGACAGCGAGCTGACGCCCGTGCACTTCGACCAGATGTACCTGCGCGCGGGCCCGCCGACGAGCCTGACGGCGTGGGTGCCCATCGGCCCCGTGTCGCTCGAGGGCGGCGGCTTGATGTATCTGGAGCGGTCGACGGACGTCGGGATGCGGACCGAGGCCGAGTTCGCGGCGAATGCGGGGAATTTGTCGGATGAGGAGAGGGTGAGTGCGTTCAACAAGAATATGAATGACGGCGGGTTTTTGAGTAGGGACACTGTGGAGTATGGGAAGAAGGTGAAGAGGAAGTGGCTGATTGCCGAGTATGAGACGGGTGATGTGATCTTTCATAACCCGTGGATGGTGCATGCGAGTTGCAAGAACAAGGATCCGGATGGTAGGATCAGGCTGGCGACGGATTTGCGGTTCGTGGATCCCGAGAAACCGTATGACAAGGTGAGTGGTACTACTCGTTCAAGAAAGGCATTGCTGGTTGCTCACTGATGTTCTGCAGCGTTGGATGAAAGTTTATCGGCCTTTGGATGGATTGTAAATGAGCATTCTGATGCGATACAGACAAGGGAACTCACCGTAACTTGAATAATTTCCCCCGCAAAATGGATCGATTCAGATAGATGGTGGCCCAATGTGGTTCGATGGCTCTTACGACCAGCCGGAATGAGTTACTTGGTGAAGCCTATAAAGGAAAGAGCAATGGTGGGTTGAAGTAAGTCCTGCAGAATCCATCTGAAGCTCGTATCGTGCACGTTGTCGCGGGTACCTCGTGCAGGAGCCTGTATGCCTGTGTGTTCGCTTGATGGAACGACTTGAACGGACCGACGGCATGAGAAGTATCCTTTGGGCCAGTGCAGTAGTAGGAACAAACACAAGAGGCTCGGTTCGGTTACAGAGAGCCGTGCGAGAGTGAAACGTGGTGGGTTGGCATGCCAAGGACAAGGCCTCCGCCGTAAAGCAAAGGGTGATGCACTAGGGCAAAGGGAGTAAAAGGGCGCATCAGGCTGAGAGAGGTATCCGTAGAGGCCTATATATGCTTGGGCTTCCCCGTCCTCGTACCGCTATTAGACAAATCTACCTCTTCTTCAACGCCCAATCAGCAAAGAAAATGCAGCTCTCCGTCGTTCTTCTTGGTTTGTTCACCGCCATTGCCACGGCTCAGCAGCCCCCCTTTGCTCAGACTCAGTGCTCGAATACTGGCCGGGCGGGATGCGATCCCAGCAGTGATGGTGTCCAGCGTTGTGTGGCCCTGTAAGCTCTCACTACGTTCTCCGCCTCGATGTTGATCAAGCTCTAACAGCATGAGCAGGGACGAAGTTGACCTCTGCGTTGCCGACTGTGATGCCGAGAGCACCTGTGCTTCTGACTGCAAGAGCGCCGGCTACAGCAATGGCTACTGCACTAAGGGGTAAGAATGAGCCATGTCCCCCTCTTTCAAGGTATCGTTGGAGAAGAGATACTGATTGGAAGTCTATAGCGAACACCCCTGCCTGTGTACCAACGTTGACGCTGGTGTGAGTGTTTCCAAGAACGGCTGGTGAGAAGGTTGTTCAGAGCCAAGTTTGCTCGGCTCGGATGTAGTTTAGTTGAGATAAATGAGGCAACCTCTTCAAAGTGCAGTAAAACAAGAAGTCCATGTCTATGTGCAGGCGTCTTGGAATATCGATAAAAATTTCAAACCACCGTGTGTTTCAACTCATACGAACTGTTCTCTATTGTAGATTCTTTCGGCCAGTTGCGTGTGGTGAGTGTGCCAACTCGGCCGAGAAAAACCGAATCGCCGAGGTAAAAAAAAAGGTGTTCGGGCCACCGGCAAAAAAACCAAAACGTACAACAGCCGGGATTCCCCAATGGTCACCCACTTGAGTACTAATCGGCCGGTTCGCAGCTTAAGTACGGCTGAGCGGACGGGAAGCCCTGCATTCTGCGACCTATGGTCGTACGTGGAAGACGGAGTTACAATCCCAAATTATAAACTTCAACCTTGCTGTCCCCTTGCAACAGAGGCACAGCCGGCAGCAGGCAGCACCATATCGCACAGGTGCACAACCGCGAACCCACCTATTTTTGTACTAGTCCGGCCTGTGCATACGATGCGCCACTCGGCGCAGAGCTGAGGCCGGAGTGTGGAGGTCCCTGTCAGCTGACGCCTTAAGCAGAGTGGACCATTTTTAAGGTCAGCTTGAGTCCTCATTTAATACCATTACTCGATCATTTCACTGAAGCTCGTGCAGCGCATTACCATCCCATCTTTAGTAAAGTCTATGATGAAAGGCAACTACGTTGCTCTCAAAGTGGCTGATGGTGTCATTATTGATGTTGGTGCGCACTACTCCAAGCGAATCCTACAGGAATGTGCAAGCTCAGTACTGATATCATGAACAGAGAGGGAGGTTGCTAGGAAGTCCGGACTCATCAACACACTCTTGGAGAATGCAAAAGGGGATGAAGGAGAGCCTATTCCTGTCGAGAAGGATGACGAAAATGTAGGCTTGTGGCCAGCTTACGGGATGCCTAACTGTGATAACGAGTACGAACAGGTTGACGCACCAATCCTCCGCATGATTCTCGAATGGTGCGAGCATCATAAGAACGATGATACGAACCGCAAAATTGACTACATCCGAACTCCGTTTTACGCACTCCCTCCCATTGACGAGTGGGATCGGACTTTCTTG
>RHKH01000062.1:36128-46872 GCA_009829795.1 Lasiodiplodia gonubiensis | reverse complement strand
CAATCAAAAAAAAAAAAAAAAAAGCTGAGCTTCCCCCAATTTCGGCCGCGCACTTCCTCGAAATCCCCGCCCTCCAAGACCTGGGCTGCCGCACCCTCGCCTCCACCATCAGCGGCAAATCCGCGCGCGAGATCCGCGACATGTTCGGCAACCACGACATGCCCATCGGAGTCGAGCCTGAAGACAACAACACGACGACACCAGGCCAGCTGTGGAGCGCCAAACGGATGTTCAGCCCGCTCTTGCAGCTGGCCAAATCCATCACCGGCGCCGGCGGCCAGCCTCCCCGTGCCTCCTCTGCCGAATTCCCACCCATCACACCCGCCGACCTGCCCGCCTCCTACACGTACAGGATGACGTGGCCCGAATTCACGTGGGTCCGCGCCCTCATCTACCACTTCCCGCTGCGCAGCAGGCGCCTTTTCCTGAACACGCACATACACCTCCGCGTCGCCGCGCTCGGCTGCCACCCGTGGATCGTCGCGCGCCGCAACGAGAGGCTGAGCTACCGCGCCGACGGCGGCGATGCCTTGACGACAAACAGCGATGGCGGCGGCAGAAGGAGCGTCGCCGGCCTGTACCTGAGCACCGAGCCGTTGCCGTTCCCGACGCTGGACTGTCAGCTCTGGCTGCCGATCCCGCACCGCATCGTGTTTCAGGTCAGGGCGGTGGGTCAGGGGTGGGTGAGGAAGGAAGGCGGCGAAGAGGGCACGTTGGACGGGAGGCATGCGTGGTTTGAGGCGAGCATTCTTCAGCCGGTGATCGGGTTCAAGGGGGATCAGACGGACGGCGAGACGCTGCAGGATGTCGTGACTGGTACGTGGGAGACGCCGGTGCAGGCGAGGGAGGAGCTGGTGAGGCACGGGTGGGACTTTGTGGAGAGGGAAGATGGGAGTGTGGTTTGGAAGGTGTGCAACAGCGTTACGACGAGTGGCCAGTATCGGGATTGCAAGGTGGAATGGAAGAGGGGTGTGGAGACGCAGGTGGAAGATGAAAGTGTGGTAGGGAAAGGGGAAGGGTTTCTCGAGAGACTGACGACGGGGCGTATCGTTGTGCTCTGGGCGAGGGCCGAGGTGAGTTTTATCAAGTTGCGACAGCCATGCTTGACCGACTCGCTGACTGCTTCATAGCACAAACATCGAGAAAACAAGGTTGGAGCAGCCGCGATTGAGATCGAGTATGAGTTTCCTCCTCCGTTCAGTACACGAAATGACGGTTCACCACTATAGAGTAAAAGCGAGGTTTCCTGGGGAATGTATACAGACAAGCAGACGGTTACGGCCTTAGTCAAAATAAAGATGAAGTTGAATATCAAGAATCGTACGAGAGTCCAATCCTTCTCCGCCTCGTGCAACATCAGTGCGCCCGCTCTGCTATTCATGCTTACTGGGTGCAACCTTCCATGACTATTATCATTAACTGTAAACTCATTTCACTACGTATCGATCCCAAGCCAGTTGCCACGTCTGTATGAAATACTGCTAGCTCAATCAAGGAAGAGACTTCGCAAACACCGAACCTTGGTACTCGTCAGCATTACCCATCTGTCACCCGGAGTCTCTGAGATTTCGGTTTTGCCCGCCGGCTCACGTTCCAGTATTGCCAAGTCTCATTCCTGAAGGGTGTTGTGGTGGACGAAGGCTCGTAGTGACAATTCTCCAACCCTTCCTCCAGCCTCAAAGTGCGATCATCATCGAGACCATACGCAGTCATGGAGGCTGCGTAAGCACGCTCGAAGAAATGCCGCGCATCATCCCATCTTTGGCTCCTTTGGTATTGCATGCCAATGTTTGTTATTAGCCGGATTGTTCTATCGGAACTCTCACCAAAAGCAGATTCCGCCTCCTCAACCACCTTGTTGTACATCTCATCGGCAGTTTCGTAGCGGGCTGAATCTACAAACTTCGAGATAAGGCCCAGAGCGACGTTGTGTAGCGAGAATGACCAAGGGGTATCCATGTTGATAATGAGTGAGAAGCTTGCCTCTGCCATATCCAGCGAGTATCTCACTTGGCCAGGGTCCTTCGCTCGCTGATAGAAGTCGATGAGCATTGTCCATGCTCGCAAAGTCTGGCTGGGGAATTTCTCGGGTGAGCGATCGCACTGTTGGACCAACTCCAGAAGCATGGGCTCTGCATTGCGAGGTTTCGTCTTGACCTGGATCTTTGTGATGGCTAGCTGATACTCGATCATGGCAACGTCGTGGGATTCTTCGACCGTCTCCGCGTCCGCATTGGTATCTGTGGGGGGTTTCCCAAGCCGACAAATGAGCGGGACGGCATCTTCCTCCCGGGACCAACTCTGAAGCATGTCGATAACTCGTTCTAGATGGTCGATGGTTCTCTTGTCGCCGATTCCCCAAGCCTCAACAGCACCTGTGTTTAGCCATTCTAATACAGCATCAGCATCTCTCATGTGGTCGTTCTTTGCGTAGAAATTGGCCACCTGGTACGCCAAAGACACTGTTTCATCGTGGAGGAACGGCATCAAATGCTGCAGGCCCGCCAATGCTTCGCGGTATTTGACTCCTGCCTCATGGGTGTGTCCGAGTCTCTCAAGTCGCTGTGCATCGTCTCTCATGGCATCGAATTCAGCTTTGGTACGGCCAGACCAGGTCAGGCGTGCGCCTGTTTGGTTTGAGCTGCTAATATGAGTCTCAGGGGCCCATGTAGGCGGTGTAGCGGCTATCAGTGTCTGGTCCATTCGCGTGTGTTCTGGTGAAGGTACACCGGCGGAGGAAGGGGTGTTGTAAGTGATGAAACCAGGGGCTAAATCCGTAAGTATCCGATTTTCATGCTGTGCGGAAAGAACATACTGCCAACAAACGTATCTTCATCTTCTGTTCTTGCTCTCTTGTATGATCGCTGAGCTGCTCGTTGGACTTGTTCAAGCGACCGAATTTGACCAGAGAGGAAAAATCTCGTCTCTTTGTCTTTCTCAAGTTTCCTCTTCTCCGCAACTGCGACGAGATATTGAGCCGTCGGTACAGTGAATTTCTTGTGCCAGCCCCACTCTTGAAACTTCTCTTTGTACTGTTTCAGCCTGCGTTGTAATCAGCTCGACGACATACAATTTTGCCAAAGCATTAATGAGGTGCACTTACGAAGCTCTGAACCCGTGTCTCTCCATAAGTGCCATTGTCTCGTGGAGCGGTTTGTCGTCTTTGAGGTAATACTGCTCGATCTGTTCTTTGTGTTCTACCCAGCTCAAAGACTTGCCACCTCCGCGTCTTGATCCGTTAGTTGGCGGAAGTGGAAACCGAGGCACAGGATCGGCAGTGGCGTGCGGAAGATCAAAAATTCCTGTAGCGGATGTGGAGTCTGGGAACATCTGCATTGCGGGAATCATGGGGTCGTCTGTGTGCATCGGCTCCATGAATCTTTGTATTGTCGCAGGTCGTCTGTCAGAAATATGGCGTGGAAGGTCATAGCGCTGGTTATGTTGGTACATGAGGTTTGCGTCACCATTGTTGAATGGCTGGGTCTGTCTGTGGCTGTCGTGGCTTGTTGCTGCGCCGAGGGGTCGGGATAGCGGGCTAGCCTGCGCAGCGACAAACATGTTCCAACCTTGGTTCTGCATAGCTCTACCACTAGCAGCGTAGTTCATCCTGGGCGCTATGTTCAATGAAGTAGTATGGGGCAGAAGAGAGGAAGATAAAAGACAGAGAGTGCTAGTTCTGTAGCAGAAGTGGAGGATTTCAAGGCACACCTGGCGCCATTTAAGACAAACAATGCAGTTCCCAAGCCTTCAGGCAGCTCCGACCGCTGTGCGTGGTGGCTCGCATGATTGAAACAGGTTCCGCGCGTCAGACGGCTGCTGCATGTGTTGGCAGGGTATTCGCTTACTGCATGGCGCCCTGCGGCGCTCTGGGTGATCGAGCTGATCTTCTGTGTGCACGATGCGCGCCCGTCTCGGGACTTCGCCCTCTACATGGGACCAATTAAAAGACACGACCAAAGTTCTGCAAAGTTCTCCTAAAGTCCTTTTGAGGCTTCAGCCTCATACCTTCCACGCTCTTTCCTTATTGTGTTTCATGATAGTCGCTTCACATGGCGGTTATCTGACGGGAGGCTATGTGTACTAAAGTTCTTTGCTGATAGCATACGAGAGTTCCTTGTCCCTGACCAATAGAGTTAGCGAACTTTGCGTTGAACTTTTCTCAAGCGCAGATCTCCAAAAATTCTCATCGCAGCCTACCATCCTGACGGCGTACGATTTGGTTTTGCACGACCAGAATAATCCCACACGGATATTTGCGGCCTCCCCTTTCTCTCATTCCTGAACGTGGTCGAATCAGAGCCCCACGAGTATTTTGTCAAAGCACCTTACTTGGGTGTTTTTCTTCTCTGTACGAAAGTCCCCAAAAGTCCGTGGGCAACATGATGTCTGCCTGTCTTTCAACTACTGCAGTTCAATTTGGCATATCTCAAAAGTTCTTAGCCCGAGAAGGACGCCTGAAAAGCTATATAATGACTTGCGTCTCGAAGGGAAAAAAATATCATGGTCAGTAGCGAGCTACCATCAGAGTCTAGCAAAGTGTCGACAGTCAACAAGAGCAATGGAAGACCGCACGCAAAGCAACACCTCAGGCAATAACAGTACTTCCAGGAGTATGGGTTCTCCGGAACAGGTACGGCAACCACAAAATCTTTCTTGTCTATACTTACATAATTGTGGCTCTACCAGGCCAAATCGGCATCTCAGGCGCGGAATGCTCATCAAAATGGATATACGTATCTGAACCGCTCTTGGAGCAACGATGCTTCCAAGCAATTTCCATCCGGTACAACGGTCACTGTTGGGCGCCAGAAGAATCTTGCAGAATCCACCCCTTTGGATCGTTGGATGAACGAGACGATTGCTGACCAGCCGTATCACAATCTATTGGCTGTTCAAAGCGAGAACTGCGGGGCAAAGGACGAAAATGAAGCTTTGCCGCACACAGCCACATCAAGCTGCGCGGCGACCAATGGCAGCTAGTATAAGCGCTGGGGTTGAGTCTGGGATCAATGATTAGTTCATTTTCTGCATCCATAGCCTACAATTGCCCAAAGCATCCTTTGAGAAGTGAAGCGGGCGGCAAGGCGGAAATGAAGGCTGAGAGGAGGTTATGTTGTGGAACATTGTTGCCTAATGCACTTTGCATGTGAATCTGGTTTCCCGCCATCCCTGTGATTGTACATCGTACCATAAATACCGGTAGAAATTTCGACGTGATAGCGGAGTCAAAATTCTCCGTCTATGCGAAGCTGTGCAAAGGCCTCTTCCGTTCAACCAAACAATCAGGCATAGTCTGAAACCCCTTAACTGGTGTGATCATCCCACTGGCTTGACCGTTGAAGTCTATTATGCTAACAACCCAAAGAATAATGGAGGTGGAGGGTGATTTCAACGACGCCGGGTCCTCAATGGATGATGATCCCGAGATCTTGGAGGATCCATTCATATATGCCGCGGGCGCAGTCGACGAAGCAGAGCGGGGACTCGACCGCGAGATCAAGACATACGATGCACGGTACAACTCCAAAGGCGAACGAGTCCTTCTGCAAGTTGGAAAAAAGAAAGAGTGGCATGACGATAGGGACCGAGACTTCAGCTCGGCTCTTGTACTAACCAGATTCTTCTCCCATGAGATGGAATTTGTTCGTAGCGAGCTATGCGTCCAGTCACCTCATATGCGACAAGCGCTTCGAGAAACCATACCAGACTACCCTGGAGTTGACCTGACCTCCTCGAGAATTCTCGTTCATGGCGTCCCAACGTGTATTTTCCACTACCGAAAAGAGCTCAAACACTATGCGGCATCCGCAGTGGATCCAACTGCAAGAGAACACGTCGAATTCCTCCTTGACTACGCGTTCAGAGTCCTCCAAAAACCGATCAACAGTTTCAACAACCTGATGGGAACCTCTTCAACTGCACCCGGCTTGCATTTCCATGACTTGTGGATGGCCTTCCGACCGGGTGATCTGGTATTTGCCAAGATCAACGATGTTACACAAGTCATGCGACTCCGGAGAATGGATATTCAACATCTCTCTCACTGCCCTTTGGAAGATCGATGGCTTGTGGGATGTGAGATCATCCAATATGATGGTGTGGACTTCGGGTTCACCGATGCTTACGAGAGGATTCGGCAATACAATGATTGGATGCCCCTGACAGAACTTCCAGTTTACCCCCTCCAGTATCATCAGAATAAAGACGCGGTCATGGAAGAGGTTCTCCAACGTGGCAAGAAATATGTTTCCTTGAAGGGGGTGCACCATATGCATTATGATGGCGTGGCAGAAGCTCTATCACCGTCGCGCAGAAACACCATCTTTGGCGAAGAGGACGATTTTCCCATCCAGTCTATTTCCGTAAGTGACACTTCTCCCAAGCTCCGTATCTGTAGAGTACTCACATCCAAAAGGTCAAGGGACGTGTGATTACCGACCCCAAGACTTTCGAAAAAGCCAGACCATCACATATCATTGACTGGATTCCTGGCCGCAAGAGGTACAATGTCGTCCGGGAAGAGCATCTTCAACTCCAAGATGATGAGATCATGATCTGTTCCCACAGCCTTTCGGGATATTCGCTGAGCACCAAGCGGTGGTGTTACTTCGAAATTGAGCATCTTAAGGAGATCGAATTCAACACGGACGCATTTGACAAATTGATCTTGCCTTCAAAACAAAAAGAGATGGTTCACTCTTTGGTGAGAATCCATGTGGATGACAGACTGAGTTTTGATGATGTCATCAGGGGGAAGGGTAAGGGTATTGTCTTCCTGCTCCATGGCGCTCCCGGCGTTGGGAAGACCCTTACTGCTGGTTAGTACGTTCCGAATATCATGGACTTACCACTCACCGCTTGCCAGAGAGCGTGGCCGACTACACCCGCAGGCCATTGTATGTTATCGGATGCGGCGATCTCGGATCCGATGCCTCATCCGTCGAAGAAGCTCTTTCCTCAATCCTTCAGCTCTCTCTTCAATGGAACGCTATTCTGCTACTCGATGAGGCCGATGTCTTTCTGGAACAGCGCACAAGCCATGATATGGAAAGGAACGGGGTTGTATCAGGTCCAAATCACTCCAAGTGTGATCCCTGGGAGTTAAGCTGATCGATTATGACAGTCTTCCTCCGCATGCTTGAGTATTTCGAGGGAATAATTTTCCTTACGTCGAACAGGATACAGAGCATCGACAAAGCATTCAAGTCTCGAATTCACCTCGCAATCCACTACCCTGCTCTGCCTTTTGAGGCACGTCGGGAACTCTGGAAGACGTTCATAACCAGGAGCACCTCTGGCGCCAGTTTCTGGTGGGATGAGGAGCATCTGGATTATTTGGCAAGTCACGAGTTGAACGGTCGGCAAATCAAGAATGCCGTGCATACTGCGCACGCACTGGCGGTCAGTGAAGGCGAGGCGCTCAATGCCTCCCATATCGGCATGTCAGTTAACGCCATGACCACATTTGATGCCGAAATGAGCGGTGAGTCTATCGATACGTAGGCAGCGGCCTACAACGGCTAGGGAGGTGGCATGCTTTTCGTTCGAGTCAACAAATTTGTCCAGTTCAGTGGATCAACGAAGTCTTACTCATTCATGCAATTGAGTAGCACAGCTCATGAATGAATATCATAGAGTGCTATACAAGTTTCTTGACTAGCTTCAACCCCCGAGTACCTAACAACTATGGAAGCAAACATACATCCGGACAAACGTTATCCAGAATCCCCACATCACCTCTCCAAAACATTCCGCTTTCTAGCCGTCTTACTACTCTATAGCGCCTCATACTATTTTTACTCCCCACAATACTGACCTCGGCGCCATCGCCGTACCACCATACCCATACCACTCACTGTACCGTGACCATCTCGCTCAACAGCGACATTATTCGTAGTGCCTAGGGAAATATAAATGATTGCACCATAAGCAGTAATATAAGTCCACAGAAAGGTGTTGCCAAAATTGGGCCCCCAAAATTGGGATGTGGAGGCTGTGGAGAGGTGGCAGTGTCACCGCAACACCGCCCGTCGACCACTAGCGGTCACCGTCCAGGTGGCGCAGCAGCCCGCAGGATCAACCAACATATACAAAAATCACCCGTCTCCCTCCACATTCCGTCAGCCAGCCCAAACAGCCCGGCACAACACACACAAACCTCCTCAGGCTGCCATCGCGCGCCGTACCTCTCGTTCCCACCCACCGACAACAAAAACGCGCCTCACTCCCATTTCCTCCGCGACCAAACCAAAAGAACTCGCATAATGGAACCCACCACAACAACACCAAAACTCCACCTCACCCATCTCCCCCCCGAGCTCCTCAACACCATCCTCTCTTACCTGCGCTTCCCGGACAGCTACCACCTGCGCGCCAGCAGCCGCTTCTTCGCGTCGCTCATCCCGGCACTCCCACCCGCCTCGCAGCCCGACTGGCGCCTCCTGCTCGACGCCGAAGAAGGCGCGTGGGCGCGCAAGCGCAACCGGCTCGCGTGCGTGCACTGCGCGCGGCTGGTGCCGGCGACGCGCTTCACGGACGCGGCCAAGAGCTGGAAGCGGGAGTGGCGGGCGTGCGACGCGTGCCGCGCGTGTCCGGAGAGCCGGGGGACGAAGGTGCTGGCGCTGGGGGGCGGGTGGGAGCGGGAGCGGGAGCGGTGCGGCAGGACGAGGGAGAGTGGGGAGAGGAGGGTGGGCGGGGCGGAGAGGGGGGTGTGCGAGTGCTGCGAGAATGCGTTTGAGCGGTGGGGAGGGAGGTGTGCAAAGGGGAGGAGTGTGTGCGTAGGGTGTAGCAGGGAGCGGGAGGAGAGGGGGTATGCGGAGATGAGGGAGTTGGAGGTGGTGTGGAGGGGGGTGTTGGGAAGAGGCAGTGGTGCTGGGAGGGGGAAGGTGCATTTGGAGAAGTGGAAGGACTGGGATGGTTCTTTTGAGCTAGAAGAGGCGAGGAGCGAGGTTGGGGATAACCGTTGGTATGGTTGTTATTGTGATTATTGCTTTGATGACCGTTTCGATGGCTGGAGGGAGGTTTGGAAAGGTTTAAATATAATTAAAAGGGAGTAGTAATGTATTAAGGCGCTATTTGATGACAAGCCTACATAACTTATGGATTACTCCACTATTAAAGAAGTGATAGTCAGCGAAGAAGACACTATTCCTTAGAAGGAAAGCCAAGACGGAGAAAGCGTTATGCGAAGCGGGGCTTGCAGGTGTAACCAGGATCAAGCACGCCAGTTTAGGAAAGCCAATAGACCCTCTACGATGCCTACATGCAACAAAAGTGGATCCCAACTATATATGTGCAACTCCCCGCGACCGCATTTTAGGCTTCCATCACTTGTTCAACCGTACATTTCACAATGGCCCTTACTGTCGGTGTGCTCGTCGGAGCGGCAGTGCTCGCTGCGCTTTACAACTATGTGCTGTACCCGGCCTTCTTCTCACCCCTGGCCAAGATTCCCGCCGCAAACTTCAGCGCACGCTTTTCCAATCTCTGGCTCCGCTACATCCGCTATATCGAAATGGAAAACCGTACCGTCTACGCCTTACATGTGAAGCATGGGCCCATTGTGCTGCTCGGCCCGAACGAGCTCAGTATCAATTGTGTAGACGAGGGGACAAGAACCATTTACCCCAACTTTCCCAAATCGGCATACTACTCTCAATACGACTTCTACGGGTAGGATCAGATCCACTCATGCCCCTTTCATCAGTTCTCCCAGCTAAACTCTCCCTGCCAGCCACACAAACGCCTTCACAACCCTCGACACGCCGACGCACGCCTTCCGCAAACGCATGTTCTCCCACACGTACTCCAAATCCGTCATCCTGTCCTCGCCATCCCTCCGCGCCACGACCGCGGCCATGCTGTACGCCCGCCTGCTCCCCGTGCTCTCCTCGCACGCCGACGACGGCGGTCACCCGGTCGACGTGCTCCCCCTCGCGCATTCCTACGCCATGGACTCGTTCACCGCGTTCCAGTTCGGCCTGCGGCGGGCCAGCAACTTCGTGCTGGATGCGGCCGAGCGCGAGTGGTACATGGGGAGCTACTACTCGTTCAAGAAGCTGGGCTTCTGGGTGACGGAGATGCCGGGCGTGGCGGCGTGGCTGCGGCGCGTCGGGGTGCACGTCATTCCCGCGTGGGTGGGCGAGAAGATGGCCGGGCTGGAGGCCTGGAATATGGCCAAGTGCGAGGGCGCGGAGAGGGCGGTACGCGCGGTGGCGTCCGATGGCGAGGAGAAGAGGCAGACGGGCGCCGGCGAGGAGGAGAGGATCGAAGAGGAGAAAAAGCCCGAGAACAACCCCACCGTCTTCGCAGCACAGTTGGCATCGTTCCAAAAAGCGTTCGGCGACGACCTCGCCGACGAGAAGCACGACGCCTCAGACCCCCGCCGTCACCGCCGCCGTCTCGAGCTCGCGTCCGACCACTTCGACTTCAACGTCGCGGCGCTGGAGACGAGCGGGCTGACGCTGACCTGGCTGCTGTACGAGCTCTCGCGGCGGCCTTCCCTGCAGCGGCGCCTGCGCGACGAAGCTCTCACGCTCGATCCCCTGCTCATCTTCCCTCCTCATGCACCTCATGATTCTTCACTGCTTCCCGACCCCAAGCGCCTCGACCAACTGCCCCTCCTCGACGCGGTGCTGCACGAGACGCTGCGCCTCTGGCCCGCCGTCGCGGGGCGGCAGCCGCGCGTCACGCCCGCCGACGGCGTCGCGACGCTGGCCGGGCACGCGGGCATCCCGGCGGGCGT
>RHKH01000062.1:0-36030 GCA_009829795.1 Lasiodiplodia gonubiensis | reverse complement strand
ACGGTGCAGGCGTACGCGTACAGCTTGCATCGGAACGGCGACGTGTTTCCGGAGCCGGAGGAGTGGCGGCCGGAGCGGTGGATGGTGGGAGGAGAGGGAGGGAAAGAGGGTGAGCAGGGGAACAACTTGGCAGAGATGAGGCGGTGGTTTTGGGCTTTTGGGAGCGGGAGCAGGGTGTGCGTCGGGAGGCATTTTGCGTTCAATGGTAAGTTGACGACGAAAAAGGATGAGCGGCGGTGCGGCGGATTTTATGCTGACTCGTTGTGCAGCTATCAAGCATGCCGTTGCCGCCATTTATACCAATTTTTCAACCGAAGTTGTGGATGCCGAGGGGATTGAGCAGTCTGATGGGTTTATCCCGTCGCCGAGAGGGGAGAAATTGGTGTTGCGGTTTCGGCGGGTATGATGATGGCGGTGTTTAACGGTGCAACGGACGTTAGAGAAAAGGCGCACTAAAAAATGTACCGCATGGGCCAATGAGCCTTACCGGCAGTTATTGAATCCACACGGAAGGGTTGGTAAGACGGGAACCTGACCAGTACATGACCGGCAGCAGATGATGGATGGCTGAAGCCCGCACGAGAATCGCGCTCGCAAGGCACCCGCCGAGACCGGAAATCGTCGTATTTGAAGCAAAAAGCAGTGCCAAACACTACTGGAGGGCCATTTTGGACGTATTCGATGAATCCAAGTAAAGGTGTATAGAGTAAGAATTTTTGGAGAGTACGTTTCACATTTCACAATTTCAGCATCTCTCGGCGCGACCTGCGTCGCAGCCCACTTGCGCTGAAGAATCATCCATTGCACCCAGAAGCCTGCAAACACAAACTCTAGTCTATTCAAATAATGCAGTTCCAAATGCGCAATCTATGCTTTCTCTTCTACTTCCTCCGTCAATCCCCTTTCTTTCTCCTTCTACCTCATTTTTACCATTCAGAAATCGGAATGGAACCATTTAATCCTTGCAGCAGAAGACCTTACGGCCACTACCCTCACATCTGTCCGTGGAGCTGTCACCATACTGGCTCTTGGCCTCCATCTTGGTCTCATCCGGACACTGAGCGTTGCAGTCGGGCGCCGATCCGTACCACTTGCAGTCCTTGTCCGTGAAATCCCTGACGTCCACGGGGAAGATCTGGTAGATCTCCTTTTGGTTGTAGCGGTTGATCTGGATGACCTCCTCGAGCGGATCGTCGTCATCTCTAGTCTTCTTTTCCAGGATCTTCCTTTCGATTGTGTTGTACCAACTCTGCAGGTTGTGGGGAATCGGGTCGCCGCTCTCGTACATGACCCAGGCCGTCCCCTCCGCATTTTCCGTGAAGACCCTGACCCACTGCTTTTGCATCTCGTCTGGGTCCTCGTAAAGAACCCTGTGCATGTCGTCGTACTTGTCGGTCGTGCCCCAGAGTGTGACGGCGGGGCAGATGTCTTCCCTTCCGGCCGCCCATGTTTTCGCATCATCCTTCGCCTTCCCGACATAGAAGACATACTCATACCCAATACCGACGACTTGCTCAATCTCCTCCTGAATTTCTTCTTTGCTGGGAGTTTCCAACTTATCGTCCCGGGCTTTGATTGGCCCTCCAAAGACGAAACTTGCTCCCTGAAGAGCGAGAATAGCGGCGGAAAGAGATTGAATCTTCATCGTGTGTGGATCGTATTGGCAGATGATGTGGCAAAACTCGAATGAGAAAGTAGATGGCTCAGGTCGATTTCTCTATGGAGAATGATGCTGAAGGAGTCGAGGTTGAACTGATGTCGGAATTGCTTGCTGCTTGCTGTTGATGTGCTTTTGAAGCCACTTCTCAGTCTCTTTATATTCCGAAATGGCTGCTGACGCCAGATGGAATATATGATGCAACACCATCATATTTGGTATCATCTTTGCGGCGTTGATTTTGGTGTCGGTGTTGTGTTTGTACCTGTCGGACGGAGTTGTTCTGCGACCGACCATGTTACGAGGCACAGCAAATTCGAGTCAGTTGAGCTTTCTTCATCAGCAACTATAGAGAGTTCCGAATATATGGTTGGGGGCCGCATATGTACCCAAGTCTGAAGATCGTGCTTTCCTCCAGCCATCAATGTGGGGCACTCCCGAATTAGAAGTTCTGCTCCGCCACGCGGTCTTCGCATGCATATCACAACTCCCACACATAAAAACCCTGAATTGCATGCTTTTTCCATGAAAGTAATCCATCTACACCTACGTCCTTCTCACGATTGATCTTATCTCTCCACTCAGAGCCATCATGCGAAAGGAAACCCTGCATCAGAAAGAGGTTCTTCATGCTTGCGCCGACCAGCCTCTTGAAACGGTGCTCTCGCTCATTTCTACATGCCCTGATCCGCTTGATGAACGAGAGATGGCCAGCGTGGCAGCCGAGAATGGCAACGCTCCAGTACTCGATTACTTCGTGCACAACGCTACCACTTCCTTGGAGCCCCGCGGCTGCCTTCTCCTTGATGCTGCCCGCGCGCACTCCAAGGCTTGTGTGCAAATCATGCTGGACCAAGGTTATGACATCAACACCCACGATGATCGGGTTGGAAACGTCCTCAACTGGGCTCTGGGCAGACCGAGATGCCCCGAAGAGTTCATCGCCTGGCTTCTCGAACTCGGCGCCTCTCCGAACAACTTTGACGACGACATCCCCGATCAAGACCATTGCCTCGCCCGTGCCGCTGCCCACGGCTCCATACCCATCATGAAGCTGCTCATTTCTCACGGGGCTGACGTGAACGCCTCGAAAGCGCTGCACGCGGCCGTCGTGTGCGGCTACTTTGAAAAAGTCAGGTTCCTCGTGGAAGAAGCTGGCGCAAACGTCAATGAGCCAGACGGCCGAGAAGAGGATGGTACCTCTAGCACTCCTATACAGAGGGCAGCGGAGTATGGTCGGGTTGAGCTTGCTGAATACCTCCTGGAAAAGGGCGCCAATATGGAGATAACCGCTCCTGTAAGGAAGACACTGCTACAGGCTGCCGAGATGAAGGGGAATGAGAAGGTCGTAGCTGCCTTGAAGGAACGAGAAGCGTCATCGACCTAGATATCACTCTATTTAAGTAGATGTAGCCCCACAGTTCCATTTTCTTCGTTGTAACTTGACGATAATGAGAGAAACTCCCCCAAAGAAGCATTACTTTGATTCCTAGGGGCGCTTGATCAGACACCCTTAATGCTTACTGATGTCGCAGTCCTTGCTCTCCACTCATCTTGCTCTTCAGTAGCTTGCCGAACCCGCGTATTCTCAGCTTCTACGAATGCACTAGGCCTGGATCGCTGGGTGAGGTCTTTGTTGCCGAATACGAAGACTCCCGGGTTCCTCTTGAATATTTCATCCATGTCTTCAAGCGTGCGTTGAGTGGTCTCTGGATAAAGAGCCCATATGATGGGGAAGTACGAATAAAGGAAACACGCAAATACTATGGCACCATCAGCACGCATGTTCGACCTAAGCTACGTGCTGCATCCAAAAACTCACAAAGATAAAATCCCCATCCGAGATTCTGCACGCCAACTTTGGTGAATTGGGTGACGATGAAGGATGACATCCAATTTGTGGCTGTAGCCGCAGCGGCTCCGCGAGTTCTCCAGCCGAGAGAGTTGATTTCCGAGTTGTATACCCAAGGTACCTGCGACTCCGCATCAGTGTCGTTTTCAAATTACCGGAGCAAAGACCTACTCACCTTCGCAAAACTTGTGCCGTAAAAGGCATAGTAAAGGAAGAACATTGCTGTGGTAGCGGAGCCGAGCTGGAGAACATTCTAAACGCCAAGCTGGGAAGGTCCTGGGAAGAGCGTCTACTTACCTCATACTTTGAGTTTGGGTGCAGATCCGCCATCTTCAAACAGATTGCGGCAACGATATAACAAGATCCAGCAGTCAAAGCGCCGTAAAGCATCAGCCTGCCGCAAAGTCAGAATCACCTTGACAAGAAGCGAATCACCACTTACTTTCTGCGACCAGCCATGTCAATTATATACAAGCATACTAAGGATGCACCGAAGTAAGAAGTGGAATTGCAGGCGGTAAGAAGCCTGCTTTTCCGCTCATCAAACCCAACGCTTTCCTGGAGAAGCGTGGGTAAGTAGTACCCCAGGGCATTCACCCCGCTGAACTGCTGCATCAGCTGCGTCCCGCAGGAAAGCAGCACACGGCGAAAATTCTGCGTCTCATCTCTGAAAAGCAAAACATCTCTGGCCGGCATGCGGGCTCGCTTCTCCTCCTCGATTGCCGCCATGATCGATCTGTGCGTGGCGATGACAGCGTGGTCGGTCTCTGGCACGTTTTCGCCCTCCAATCTGGCAATTACTTGGATAGCCTCGTCTGACCGCCCTTGCAGCATCAGCCATCTCGGGGTTTCCGGCAGGTAAGTGATGATCGGTATGGATACGAATGCGAAAATGAGCTGAAATGCGAGCGGGAACCGCCATTGGAAAGGTCCAGCACGGAAATAGAGGGCGAAGTTGATCCAGTTCGCTAGGCAGAACGCAAGAGTATTGCTGATATTCGCGAGTATCACCAGACGGCCTCGTGTCTGGGGCTTTGCGCATTCCGACTGGTATACTGGAACAATCGAAGTTATGATGCCTGCAAAAGGGAGTCAGCAATTTCAGGTCGCTGTTTCGTGCCGTTGACGAGATCTACGACAGCTGACTGACCCATTCCGAAACCATTAATTAGGCGGCCGATAATCATTTGTGGAAGATGGAAGGCGAAGATCTGCAGGATTGCGCCGACCATATTGGCGGCGAGTCCGACGAGATTTGAGCGCCTCCGCCCCAGATGATCACCAGCTGTAAAAGCGAAGAGGCACCCTACAAATGCACTAAGCTGTTTCTCTTTTAGCATGCGTCGTGGTCTCCAGTGTCTGCGTAAATGACATACGGAAAAGCAGCTGGACGTGATGCCGTTGACATTCGCATTCCTTGTCTCGGGGAATTGATTGATGAAGTCCTTGGAGATCAAGACACCGGAGAAGACGCCTTGATCGTATCCGAACCAGCACATTGCGGCTGCCCAAGACGTCAGGTATTCCCGGTTCCTATTAAAAGCCGGGGGAGCATACTAGCATTACCCAATGTAATGAAGAACATCAGCCAGAAGCCTCTGAGCTCTTGGATAAAGCGCATTTTGGAATTGAGCCTTAATGATTCCTCGGACGTTGTAACAAACGCTCGACTCTTTGCTGGACCTTGAGAACTGAGATGTGACGATCTGCTTCCGCACAGGTGTACCTATTGTCGTACTGCTGGTACCTGGAGCAAGCTAGTCCACAGTAGATTAGAAGATTGCAATTGGGTCTGGTCGGTACTCAAGATCGCGAGTAACGAGGTCACGGAAGGACTGGAGTACCATTTCCAAGCGAGGTTTCCCCGCATTCCACATCCCTGGTCTGTTCAACCTTGCTTCAAGCCCCATACGTCTTGATGCGCATATAACTTGCTAGCCCCACTGAGACACTTGTGCCGCTTCTTCCTTGCTCAGATTGTCTTACAAAAGTTCGTGTTGCCAACCATATGCCCATTGACATCATTGTTTTGGCACCTCCACCACCCCCTTGACACCTTCGGTCTCGTCCACTTCTTCCTCATTCGTTGATCCTTGCTCCAAGCTCGACGGTTCCTTGGCTCTCCGTTGTTCCCGCAATGCTAGCAGCTGAATTCCGATGATGACAACGATGCCAGCTATCACAAATCCAAATGTTGCGGGGAAACCGTACCCTAGAATTCATGCATCAGCAAGCCCAGCCATAATCGGTCACATGAATTAAGGATAGGTAGTAACTCACGGAAATCCGGTGCCATGGTCTGCGGGAAAATAACGATGGGTAGCCAAGCCGCGACGGCATACTGCATGCCGTTCATGCTGCTGATGACCAGCGCTCGTTCTTCATTATCTCCGGCACAAATTTCGTTTGCCCACGTGTAGCTTTAGTGAGAGGGTTAGTGTCAGAGATTTCAATCGCCAGGTTTGATGTTTGTCAGCGATTACTCACAACACTGCGGTCATCAACTGCACTCCACAAGTCAAGAAGGCAAACTCCTTGACTTGGATGCTTGATGGCCAAAAGGCTAAAATTCCATTGGGAATGAGGCCGTATGTCTGAGATTGTAAGCACCCCGTTTCCTGTTGGCTATTGATGAGAGCACTTACCAAAGGTCCCACAACGAATGCAAAACGACTACCAGTGTAGTCGGATAAAAAGCCCCAGAGCACCACACACGCAGCCGATATGAGGTTCGTGCCGGTCGGGATGAGGTTCCTGTCAACTACAGAGTAGTGTTCTGACTTTAACCAGATGCCGAAGTAGCTGCTGGCCTGGCATGACGAGCCGTACAACTGTTGGAATGGGCAGACGAATCAGTAAGATGGACGGTGGGGGTGATTCTCCCAAGAAAACTTACCACGTATCCAAGCACGAAGGCGTACCACCTCCACCGCGACAGAATACGGACAAACGTCTTCAACGTGATCTTGACTGGTGCTGCTTTTCCCGCTTTCCTGACTCTTTCGACCGCCAGTTCGCACTCCTCTTCCGTCAAAAACCAGGCACGAGTGGTGTACGGCGTATCTGGAAGGAGGAAAAAGGTAGCCAAACCAACAGGCACCGTCATGCACTAGACACATAATCAGCTTCAAAATCCATCTGGGCAGGCGCATAGCCAATTCAGGAAGCGCACTTACACCGCACACAATATACAACCACCTCCATCCCGCCAATCCGTGCGCTCCATCCAAGTTCTTATACACGGCCGCCTGCAAGTACCCACCAAACGCGCTTCCCAACGGCGCCGTCATATGAAAAATCGCCACCCTCTTGGCCAACTCGGTCTTCGTATACCAACTGCCCAACACATACAGCAAGCACGGGAAGAACGAGCTCTCAAAGAAACCAACGAAGAACCTGAACACGTACAACTGTTCCGAGCTCCTCAAGCCGGCCTGGGCGAAGGTGAAGGCGCCCCAGGCGACCTCCATGGCGGCGAGCCAGCAGCTGGGGCGGATGCGCTGGATGACGAGGGTCGAGGGGATCTGCATGACGGCGTAGGCGCAGGTGTAGGCGGTGCCGGCGTACGTGTACTCGTTGCCCACCATGCGCAGGTCCTCCTGCATGCCCGACACGTACGCGTTGGCCAGGTTGCCCTGGTCCAGGTACTTGAGGAAGAAGCCCAGGCAGCCGATGCTGAGGATCGCCCCGTCCAGCTTGCGCAGCAGCACCCGCTCCGCCCGGCTCTTGAGGTGCGTGTCCGTGTCCCAGATGAAGGAGCGGAACGACTTTTTGCTTGCTTTGGTGGTGGTCGTGTTGGTGGCGGCAGTGGCGGGTTTCGGCTCTTCTGCAGCAGCTGCAGGCGCGCTGCTGTTGCTCTGCGCGGAGGCCATGGTGGACGGTTGCTGGTAGGACGTCTGTCGAACAACGGGACGCACCGAGAGAAGAGCGGCGGGCTTTTGAGCAGCCTTCACTGGCATGGGTTCGGCTCAGACATGCATATCTGCCGTCTTCCTTAGTGGGTACTGGACGGTGGATGTCCCAAAAAGCGACAAGCGATCGGCAATTGGTCGTTGATAAGCTTGGGCAGGCATACCTCGATATCAAGCTTCCCTCCCATTCTTGATCGGACCACGCGATCAATCAAGGTGCACTGCCGAGTCGGAATTCCTTGGCCACGCCATCTTGCAGTACGAGAGCCGCATCGAGCTGTTCCGTGGTGCGGGTTCTGCTCCCCTTGGTTGTGGATTGCGTGTATTGCCATGGCGATGAGTGATAGCGGAAGGGTTGCTGGAATAGGTGTGGTAGGCGAACTTCCCCGCCTTGACCCCAGTACTGACGCCTTTTTAGATCCAATCGCGCACCCCCGGTGTACTTCCACTTTTGCAATTTATACAGCTCCGCTCAATCCTCGAACAAAAACAGAAGACGGTGTTAAAGCAGCTATATCAGCTTGGATCTGTTCGCCAAAATTCAGAAACCTATCAAACAAGGCCTGCAGCGTTCGCAGAACTTTTGCAGCTGAAAAGACATTCGCATATAGAATCCCGCGTTAAATGAAGAAAAAGAAAGAGGGATTGGAAAGATGGAGAAAACGGAACAAAAATGAGAATAACATTTTTCCAACAGACTAAGTTCATATAAGCTGCCCTTACTCCACGCGCCATGCTCACAACGAATGACAGAGAAAAACAAGCAGAAACGACAACGACACCCCTTCCTCTCCTACTGCTGTTTCTCCGGATCATAATGGGGTGATCCTCGCTGGTTTCGAGACCCCCTCCTATCCGCGCCCTCACCCTCGAAATACGTCCGCCAGCCGGCCTCTCGGTCCTCCGGACTGATGCCGCCGACCAGCGTCGAATTCGAGGCGTTCACGTCACCGCTGGTGACGCCGGGCTCCGAGTCCCTCACGTTGGACAGGCTCGCGGCGAAGTTGCCCAGCAGGTACAGCGCGTTGGCGGGGCGGGGCGGGCTCTGCTCGCGGAAGCCGAGGGCCCTGCTGGCGCGCACGTGGGCGCGGCGCTTGGCCAGCACCTCGTCGACGTCGTCGACCTCGCCGGCCAGGATCAGCTTGCCGGCGCTGGTAGTGCTGCTGTTGCGGCGGTGAGAGACGCCGCTCTGGTGCCTGCTGTGAGTATGATGACCAACAACATCGCCGCCGGTCTCGATGCCGGCCTGGTGGAGTAGGTGGTGGTTGTCGTCGTCGGGCGGGGCCTCGTAGCCGTGGCGGCGCAGGCGCCAGTTGCAGAAGTGGCGGGCGCAGTGGTCGGCGACGAGCGTGACGCCGAGCATGACGGTGCCGGTCGGCACGACGAGGCCCGAGGCGAGGAAGTCGAGGTAGATGGCCTCGCGGTCGATGGCCGTCGTTTTGTGCGTGTCATTGCTCTCGTGGTGGCCGGCGCCGGCGATGCCCAGGCAGCCGAAGAGGAGGCAGAGGGCGGCCATGAGGACGCGCCCGCCGATGCTGGTGGCGTCGAAGAGGTCGATGCGCGTCTTGCGCGCGCGGATGAGGACGAGGAAGGCGATTATGCAGGCTGGGGTTCGGTTAGTGAATTGGTTGTTTGAAGGGGAGGGGAGAGAGAACGCACCGAAGATGGTGAGGAGGGCGGCCCAGTAGTATATGTAGACAATCTGCCACGAATGCTGCAAGACGCCAAAAGGCTCCGCACCCACCGGAATCTTCATGCCGGTAGACATGGTCACCCCGCTGCCAACCTGCGTCACCAACTCGGAGAAATCGCTCGGGTAGGGGTAATCCCACGCGTTTGACGGGAAGGTCTCGGTGTAGGATTTGGCGCAGATGCCCGTCATTTTGCCCAGCGCTGCTATTGAGTCTTTGATCTGCAGCACTTGACGGTAGCACTCGGGCTTCTTGTCGAGCTGGTAGTACTTGACCGCCTCTTCCAGTTTCTTGACGAGCTTGTCGCCTTCCAGTCCCTCCTTAACACAGGCCTTGACGATCTTAGACTCGAATTTCTTCATGTAGTTGGTGATGTGCCGCGCGAGGGCGAGATGTTGGCTGCCTTCGCCAACGCCGACGACGGCAAGCTGGAATGGGAAGTGCAGGAGCGCCCAGATCTGCTGACGGATGGTTCCGTAGTGGCCGCGGGGCGCGTTGTCGAAATAATTCAAGAAGAGAAAGACCTGCGTCACCTAAGCATTTGCACCCCTCGGATTTAGTAGATGGTCTTACCAGCACCAGAACAATGCACACGACCAGGAGGGTCCCTTGGGCATCGATATCGGATTTCCCCATCATCTTGCCAACCGTCTTCGTCACTCCAATGGCTCCTTCACCAATGACAATCAACGTCAACAGCCCCATGCGCTCGACCAGATGCGTCTTCTTGAAGCTCAGCATCCTCCAAAAGCAGGAAATGGTGACGGTGCCCACGCCTTCCAAGAACAGCACGACCCACCATATCCAATAAAGCTCCGGACGCCCCTTCTCCCCGGGCCTGAACGCCAGAATCATGGCGCCGAACACGGCCGCCGCGATGACGTAAACGGCGATGTTCAGGCCCAGCGGCAAGTACAGCCTGGAGAAGCGCTTGCGGGCGACGGCCACCATGACGCCGGCATACTGCAGGGCCAGCAGGCAGCGGCTGGCGACGAGCACCACACACAGAACCTGGTAGTTCTTGTTGCCGCTGCCGCCGTCGCGCACGTTCTCGTTGGGCTCGAACTTGCTGCCGACGAGGGCGAGGCCGACGAAGACGACGAACTGCACCACCTTGCAGCACCGCTCGTACACCGAGTCGCGCGCGAACCGCACGTCGTGCAGCGTGATCTGGAACCACGTCGCCCACAGGATGGCGAAGAAGCCCACGTACGCCGCCAGCGACCCGCTGCTGTCGACCGTGTGGTACGCCGTGAAGGTCGCCAGGTTGGCCACGAAGAACAGGTCGAAGCACAGCTCGTCCGGGTTGGCCTCGTGCCGCTGTGAGAAGACGGCGTCGGCGTAGTCGGCCCCTACGCACGGGTTTTCCGCGAACGGCACCACGCGGTGCGGCCGCTTATCGTGGTCGTGGTCGTGGTCGTTGTGGTCGCTGTGAGGAAAGTCGAGTTAGTGGTGATCGCGAATTGGTTTTTTATGTACTGACCCATATCCACTTGGCCCTCTTTTCCACGGTGTGTTGACCATTGTGCAGGATGCGCTTTTCGCTCTGGGAGAAGACGAGCGTGGGAGAGGACGCAACACGCCTTCTTAAGAAGAAAAAGGCCCGCAAACCACGAGAAATTGTCGGATATAGGGCATGAAGTCCCCTATAAAAACAATGATCCTCGAATACGAGCGCGCATCCGAGCCGGATAGAGGTGCGTTTTTGAACGTGCGGAAAGAGATAAATGAGTCGTCTCGTATGCGCCGGCCTCAGCCGGTTTATAACGATTCGGCCAGTGCGCTGGCGCCATTGCCTACTATCGCGGAGGCTGGCTGGAACGGTGAGGGCGCTTTCACAAGCCTCGAGGTGGATGGAAGCGTCGGAGCTTGGTTGCGTCAAGCCGCAGCGCAAAGCCACTATCGAGGTAACATTTGCCGTGTTAGGGGACTAGATTCGTTAGCCAAGCTCAAGCACCTGTCGACGTGTATAGGGGGGTTTCGACTGGTATCGAACAAGCGCCGCGCTTGCGCGTAGGCTTACGTAGCTTGGTTGACTCGCGTATCAAAACACTGTTCCTTCTAGCATAGCTCCGTTGCGTATTAAGTATGCTGGCCTTTTGATCTTATGCAGTCTGTTCGAATGTAAGCGTGAGCCCACTATCATCAATATACAAGACGAAGGAAGGGTCTACCCGATCTTATGTCCATATACGACAATACACCATCGCAGCGCGCTTACTTGGCGGCTTACCGAGCCGCGCCTGTTGCGAACCCTGGTAAGAAGGACGCATAACGGCTGGTTCGACCCTTCCCTAAAACGGGGAAATTAACTTCGGCACGGCCATCTGACGGGTAGACAGCCCTACGAGAGGTGTATGATTGGGGGCGGAATCAAGCTCAAGTAGTGTCGGGGGATGAAGGTAAAGTTTGCGGGCGGACCCCTTCAGGCCTGTGCCCCGTATTTAGTGCGCGCACGTGGGGTTATTTTTACGGATTTGGTTGGCATCAGTGCTCGCCCACCAGCCGCCAAGTGAGCCGCACTCTCGTCACTAGCTATTGGCGTGGTGTTGGTTGGCTGAGGTAGTGAGGTTGGGCAGCAGGTTAATGCAAGCCAGAAAGATCCAGAGGCGGAAGGATTGGTCGCAAAGATGGTGGCGTTTGCGGTGTGAAATTTGGCCTTGGCGCGACTCGTAAAGCCGATAGGTTATTATTAGCTTAAGTCTCGGTGGGTAGATACTAAGCCTTATCCGAGTCGGAATCCCCGTGGTACAAGTACTCGCTGGGCTGCACCTTCGTCGTGGAAGAAATCGTGCTTTCTCAGCGCACGCATGTGATTGAGGGAGAACAGAGGCTATAACATTACTACATGACGAAATTATCCTTCACAGCATATACTTCCGCACTTCATGCTCCTCGGCCTTTCCTGCTTTAACCTTCTTCTTGTTGAGAAGATTCAACACTCGGTACGTCCCGTTCTGGACCAGGCAGAAGAAGAGTGCCACAGATATCAGGATGACGTTGACTGTGCGGCCGACAGTGTAGGTGGGCGAGTCATAAGGCTGGAAGATTTGGCTGCCGACGATACCAGCCAAGTTGGCCGACATGACGATGCATGCCATCTTGATGCTTCGGTCCGCTGGAGATCGAGCATTGATGGCGAGCCATGAGCTGTTCAATGGGTCTGCGACATTTTCGTCAGATATTTGGGGGCCAATCGAGATCTGTGTTGCTTACGCCAGATGTTGGAGAAGGCCAAGGCCATGATCATCATCGCCAGCCGCTTGCCGTGATTGTCCGAGTAGCGCACAACCAGTGCACCAAGGTTGAAGCCCCACCACAGTGCAAGCGCAGTGCCGACAGGAATTCCTCTCTTCTTAAGCTTGTCGCTGCTCATCGTTAGCCAGACATCACCATCTGTGTCCAGTATTTCACTCACGCCCAAAAGCTGAATCCCAAAGAAGTGAATAGCTGGATCCAAAGACCGATCGAGTATAGCGCGTTGCTTTGGAGCTTTTCGTAACCGAAAGAGATGATCTGCTTGGGCCCATAACCACTGTACGTGGATGACGGGGCAAGCGCGCAAATAGTGAGGAGGCAGTGGGGGTAGATCGTCCAATCAGACAGCTGAGCAACTCGTCAGTAATTGCCATTTTAATATGATGGTATGAGACTCACAGCCCATCTCAGTTCCTTCATCGAAATAGTCTTCCGGGTCCCGGTGACCTTACTTGGGTCGTCCAAGATTACTCGCTGGGCAATGATGTGCCTTTCTCTCTCGTTGAAATATGTTATGCGAGTAAAGGGTACTGGATCGTCTCGGCTTTTGGGGTAGAATGCCATGTAGATTGCGCCGGCCACGACGGTATACAAGCCCTCAATCTGTACAGGGTCAGTTTCCGGCCAAAACAAGTCTGTATGCCAAGGTTCCTCACGATGAAAAGCCACTGCCAACCAGTCAAGCCAGCTACTCCACGCATGTGAAGGACGCCGTATGCTATCAAGCCAGAGGCGGCCTGGGCAACATAATTGCCGAAGAAAAAGATGGCGAAACGAACACTCATTTCTTTCGTCTTGTACCACGTTGTGATGGCGTACAGGGACGCAGGGATGAAGCCAGCCTCCATCATGCTGCCTCAAGTTAGCATGAAACATGCACCTTGGGACTCGATTTACCCACCCAAGCAAAAGCCTGGTAGCCAGGTATGCTCCAAGACCTTTCTGGAACGCCTGAAACAGAGCCACAAAGCCCCAGGCGAAGATCTGGACGCTTATCCAGATCTGTGGGCCAAGGCGATACAAGACAAGGTTGGACGGGATCTACGACTTGCATTAGCTTCCGGAGAGGGGATTGCGTGCTTGGTGATTGCGGGGACCATCTAACCTCCAAAACAACGATACCCGCTGACAGAAGCTGCTGGCCAACGTTGTACTGGGCCTGATTTATTCCTATATCTTCCTGGTGTGGTGTCAGTTCCGCAACGCCGTCAAAGGCTTACATGTCGCTTACCATGAAGTTGTCGGTCACCGCATTACCCCTGCAAGCTTGTCAGTACTATGAAGCGTTTAAGGACGGTCTTGGCAAAACTGACATGTTACCCCGGTCCAGTTGGAGAGCAATGAATGGGAGAATGAGAAGTGGCATTAGGATCAGATCGATTTTGCGGACCAACTTCTTCTCCTCCTCCTCCGTCCAATCGGGCTGGCTATCCGAGGAGGCATAACTGTCGCTGCCGGTAGGCTTCTCGCTGTTGTAGAAACGTGAGGGGGTTTCCTCGACATCCGGGATCTTGGACTCCATGCTGCAAGCGTATTGCGAATCGGAGGCCAAAATTGCGATAAGAGGCAGATGAGTAGTCAAGGCCGACAACCAAGACAAGGTGGGCCGGTAACAGGCGAAGGTAGTGACGCGAGCACGCCGACGACCCGCTAGGGAAGGAGATGGAGGAAGGTCAGAACCGGGGCGGCTAATTCTGCTGAATGCCTGGACGGAGTCAGGTTCTGCTTCAAATACAAAATCAGAGTCGACGCAAATCCGGGCGGTTGTGGGTACCTGGCAGCCATTTTTTCGCAGCTAGAGGATGCGCACGTATGATCCGTCGGCATTTTGTTATGCCAAGGTCGGGTTTTGGCTTCACCGCGTGGACATCTCAAGGGAAGGACAGGCAATTGTGGGCCTTTCCGATGGCGTGCTCCGTGAAAGAGGCAAACACGGGGCAAGTTCCTCAGGGCTGGTGCTCGCGATAAGGGAAGCTCCGTTATGGAGCCGCGCAGGCATAACGCCTGTCGCCGATGATCAACGCGTTAAAGCGGCTGCTGTTGGAGCTCATAAGTTCCCGTAAGCATCAAGAGTCGGGTAACTCTGCAGAAGCACTTCAGTATGTACAAGCATTCCAAGAATGCTTGAACAACTTTTCGGGTCGGCATGGCGAGTTTGAGCCGAAGCCTTCTCCTTGGCTTGATGGATGCGCCATGGCAAACAAGTTTCGGATTGGCGAGTCAGATGGAAATAAACAGCTTGTGAAATATGCCCAGTTGTGAAGTGTTGCAAAGCCAAAGTTTACAGGCAAGTTCAGACTCGACTCGACGCGTACTTGACATAGGCGTTAGCAAAGCCGGAAGA
This sequence comes from Lasiodiplodia gonubiensis, assembly GCA_009829795.1. NCBI lineage: Eukaryota > Fungi > Ascomycota > Dothideomycetes > Botryosphaeriales > Botryosphaeriaceae > Lasiodiplodia > Lasiodiplodia gonubiensis. Next base: position 21,317 of record RHKH01000062.1, on the reverse strand, counting down.
CCACCATCTGTCGAGAGTGATATGCGTTACGCGTCGCGCGCGTCGGCATCTGGAAATTCGATGTGAGGTGGGTGATGATTGCAGCATCCGGGGGTGCGATGATGTGATTGAAATGAGGCTAGGGTGCAGTCGTGCCGATCCTTGCCCTTCGCGGTTTCCCCAACCGACTCCCCGCCTACATCCATCACCTCTCACTCTTCACCAAAGTTTCACAAATTGGTACAGCATCAGCCTGACACCGCATTGCATACTCAACCAACCAATGCCCACGCATAACAACCTTCGAACCACTGGCGCCCTGTCGCCTGTTGACAGCTCAATCAGAGGACGATGTTAACGCAGACACGGCCAAACGCAAGCCGTGCGAATCAAAACATACATTCTTTGATATTGCGGTGGCGCAGTCTGTATCGCGTCTGCATAGCCAAACACTCGCAATACACACGACGTCTTTCCCCGCCCACCAGACCATGGTTACCTCAAGCATTGCTCATGCCCGGGTGCCCAATCTTCCGAGCATCAAGACCACTTCGGACATGACGTTTTGGCGCAACGTCCACAACAAGCACTGAACAGCTCCCTTCTTAGCAGCGTCTTCTTCCTGAAATCCGTACCAAGCAAATACAAATTCCAATGGCTTTCAGGCTCCCGCCAGCAGATGCCCGTTTTCTTGTATTCGATGGCGAGTAAATTCTCCCTTTCGAAATGGCTCAGTATCATCCTATCAATTTCCCCATTGATCATGCCCAAGAAATCCTTTGCCTCTCTTTGGCTGCCTTGTCTCTAATAAATGTGCAAGCAAAGAGCCAGGTTAGCGGAGCGTCTCGGTGTTTGACGCAGGCGGTCTTCAGATTGATAGCGCCGATCGTGTTGAATACGTCTTGAATTGCACAGACTCAAGGCTTATGAAGCTACTCCATCATATTGAAATCTATCCATATGGGCGAATTCATCGTTCGGACGGCCATGAAATTGTGTAGGTGACGGGGCTTTCTTGCTGAAGAAGAGCTGCAAAAAGACGGGAGCACAAACTGGGGACTATGCCACCAACATCCCACGCTCAGCTGGGTGTTGAACAGTGTTGACGCGTTCAGTTGAGATTCCGTGAAAGTGACTACATGAGGTGAAGCGAGGGTTCCTTAGAAGTTTTGGACCGAAGTCATCAATGACGATAATCTTCACCTCACCCTTTGACAGCATTCCTCCATCTCTGATCACCTCGAAACTAGCCTCTCGCCTCACTCGACCACATTCAAGCGGAAACTTTTACTCTGTACCGCCTGACGTCTCAGTGAACGCCGACCGCGTTGTCAAGACCCATAACCATCTTCATCAGTGAGCAGGAAGACGAGCAAGCAATCTTCGCCCTGAGAACCACCACGGCACCTGAGGCTGTCGCCTACCTGTACTTCACAGCCGCGAGCTGCCCTTCAGCGTTGCGACCGTCGTCGCCGACAACGAGTCAAACGTTCACAGCACGCACTTTTCAGGCACCGTTCCTTCCGTACTACCATGGCGAAGTTTGAGAGGGTAAAGGTGCCGTTACGATGTCAGGTTTGTCAGTATCACAATAGACGGTGGGCAAATGAATCATCCATCCGGACGAAAAGACACACCGTGTATTTCAGCAAACGCATTCGGGCAAGACTAAGTGAACCGACCTCATACCAACGTAACTGCGGTGGGCGCGAGATAGCCAACGACTGCCGTAACCTACGCCAGAAGGTGAGACTTAGGACAATCTCACCAGTGCGGCTTTCCAATCATTGTTGATGCATAAGTAAACAATATCGGGACCAAATGTGAGAGGGCACACTGGTTACGTCATTTTGAGTCTTTCAATTGCGAGAAATGGTTCTCTACCGGGCCTGAGCCCAACTGGATGCAGTATCCGACCTTGCATTACATAAATCGCGAAAGCGAGCGCTCCAACTACAGTTGGTTAGTGCAATGGAGTAGGCTACGGCCCTATGCCTTGCCACCAGGACCTTAAGAGCGTTAAACCCGAGGGTTTGTGAGCTGTGGGTTACCCGTTCAGGTGAACGTCTGAAGCAGTTCAAGGGTTCGATTCTAGCTTGGTGTCATACTTCGGTTCCTGCACTTTGTCGGGGTCAGCTTGCGAGCGGTGGAAAGGCGTGACGATCCTCTGCGGTTGCTTTTTTGCTTTTTGATCCAACGAAAAGAGCAGCGAGCGTCGTATGCGACCAATCATCAACTAAATTCGAATGCCTGACTAAATATATGCGCTTGAGACAGAAAGGCACATTACTGACTGCCCCCACCTTCCACAAATGGAAGCGCGTGGGGAATTGCTGTTTTTAGTAGTCTCTCACCAGCCACAAAACACCAGCCCCGCGGGCACTATGGACGGATCCCACTCGGACGGGCGGCATCGAAATTGCACGACCCGCAAAAACAAAAAAGCTTCCCGTCTGCTGGGAGCGCGCCTTGCTGATCTCCCGCCGATTGAACGGATGACGAGCTTAGCTGATCGACCACCCCCACATGGTTTGCATCTACAGGGGTGTGTCGTTCGTGTTGTTCGTATTAACCTGACTTTCGTACGACCATCACTTCGCTTCTACGTGCCGAATGCGTCGGGAGATCGGCCGGAACGCTGTTGCTCTGCTGGGGAAAGATTGTCTCGCGATAAGTCTAAATGGTGGTGATATGTGGTACCCCGCGCTGAATGGGCTAGTTGACGTGCAGCACTTGCAAGTCAGAATGACGAACATCGCCAAGCCATCGAGGAAGCGGGACTTGACATTTGACTTTCTTTCTCGACGCTATCTTACATCTAAACTGCTTATCTCGTGTTGTTGTCCCCTGCCACGATACTAAGCGAACGGACCTCATATAAGATATAAACGACCGCACCACACTGTCCAGACCAAATCTTATTCTCGTTTATCAGACTCGGCGCCGCCAGTCTGCAGTCTCCCCTCTTTCTCTTTCTCCTCCTCCGCTGTCGATACCGCCTTGCTGTCACTTTTATCCTCAACCTCTCGCACCTGCTCCCCTCCAACTACACTCTCTTCTCCCTCCACTCTCCCTCTCTGCTGCTCCCTCTCCTCCCTCTTGATCTTCTTTCTCTCCTCCTTCCTCTCCAACCTCACGTGTCTCTCCTCCCGCCACGCCGGACCTCTCCACACGACGACCGCCAGCGCCGGCAGGCTCAGCACCAGCATCAGCCCGCCGAGGAACGTGTACGTCCAGCCGAGACCCCACGCCGCGATAATGTACTCGACGGACGCGGTGCCCGCGGCGCTCATGCTGCAGCGGCACAGGTTCAGCCCGGCCATCGCCGTGCTCGCGCGCTGCGGGTACAGGTCGACCAGCAGCGTGATCAGCATCGACATGGTGCCCGATAGCATCGCGCCGCCGACGAAGAGGATGACGAGGGGGGCTGCGAGCGACGTTTGCGCGCGGAGAACCTGTGTTTGTGAGAGATAGTGTTAGTGAGGGTGGGTGGAAAGAGAGGGGTTGTTGGGTCCAAGGTCGTGGAAGGGAAGTGAGGTGGCGACGGTGGTATTTGGGTGATTCGGAGGGAGGAAATGGGGTGAGAGGGGCTAAGAGTGAGGAGGAGGAAAAGGACACGAGATGACGTACCCAGCCCCATACGAGTGTCGATGAACTGCCGATGATCAGCGGAACCCAGATGATCTCGAGCCGAGCGCGCTCAATGGGGAAGTTGCGCATGCTACTGGCACGCTTGCGGTCGACAGTGATGCCGTGTTTGGCGGCGACACGACGGAAGTTACGATCGAGGAAGCGACCGCATGCAAGACTGCCCAGCATGGCACCCGCTGAGAAAGGTCTGTACACAGGTCAGATGGTGGAAAGCCTAGGATCACTTTGGTTTGTTTCCTTCCGAGCACTTACATGTAGCAGAGGCCGATTTGGAGGTCGTTGAAGCCATACGTGTCGGCGAAGATGCCGGGCATGGGCACGATCATGCAGAAAAAGCCAGTCATGATTATGGACAGCGCCAGGAGCACCAGCGACACATCTTTCTCAACAACGATACGCAATGCCTGTAGTGGGTTTGGGAAGCGCAAATGCCGCTGTTCCGCTAGCCGCTTGCTCTCCTCATGCTTCGCCTGCCGCGAGACGGTACGCTCGAGTCCGTTTTTCTTCCGCTTACGCTCTGCGACGATATTGAGCAGGGATTTATTCCAGCCTTGCGGCGGGAGTGAGCCGTCACCCACTACGTTTCTGCTTGTCTCCGGGATTAGGATGATGTAGAGGATCAGGTAGATGCCACCGCTGATGAGCAGGAACCAGAAGATGGACGGCCACCCAAGGAACTGCGCGAGGATGCCGCCGAGGATGGGACCCAGAGCAGGTCCCAACTGGGTGCCCATCTGCACCCAGGCTACGTAGGAGCCGCGCTCCGCGCTGGTCGTCACGTCGGATATGACACCGTTTCCCAGGGCGATAACGCCGCTGCTGCCGCTGCTTTGCATGGCTCGGAGCACTAGCAGCGCTGCGTAGTCGCGCTGCAGCGCCAGGCCCAGGTTTGCGAAGAAGAAAATGGTGAAGCAGCAAATGTAGGTTGGTCGTCTGCCCACTTGATCTGCCAGGTCGCCGAAGAACATGGGTGCAATGCCTTGTAGGATCATGTAGCTCGTAACCGTGAAGTTGATGTCGGCGAGAGAGACGTGGAACTCCTTGGCCAGCGTGTTCAACGCAGGCAAGTAAATTTGACCGGAAACGGGAGAGAAAAAGCTCGCCATGGTAGTCATGGTGATGATGAGAACCTTGGTCTTCTTGGAAAATACTGAATGAATCGGTGGCTTGGGAGGCTCCGCTGCTGCCGCCTCGACATCTGTTGCTATGTCCGCATCCTTTCTGGCCTCGGGATTGCCAACCGATGTGGGTGTTTCTGCAGCTTCATGTTCATTGGCGGCTTGGATGGTATCTTCGTCCTGACCTCGAGGTTCTGTCCGGTCTTCGGTAGGAACTGGGCGCGAACGGTCAGTGGTGGTCATCATTCGTGCACAAGCTCAGCGTGCTGCGGGTGAGGCTGAGGTGTTCCATCTTGGCGCAGTGGCGGCCAAAAATCTCTTAAAAAGGAGGCGCGCTTTTGTCATAGTGGACTCTTAGTCGGAGTTTGGAGTTTGAGTTGGAACGGGGACGGAGTGTCCGACCTGACTCGGATCCCGCCCACGCGCCATTCTTGATCCGGTCCGACAGATACGCTAAGCTTGTTCAGGGTCTCATTGCTCCATGGTTCTGAGCTGAGTCATCAATCACGAACCCAACTGAAGACGGGCAGTTGAAACGTCTAGTGAATATGAATGCGCAGCACACAAGCCGGGATAGGTGAGATTATTGCCTGGATGTATTTGCGCACATATAAGTCGCGCATTCATGTCTGGGCAACGCTTCAGCTGTCCACCCTCTATTGCAACACTACAGTTCCATCTCGCAGCGTATTCAAAAAATTACACCAATGAGCGGAGAGGTCCCGCCCCGCTCCTGCTTCGGCCCCAGACAGCAACTCCTCGCCCCCGACTGGTCCGGACATAACGCTGCAACTGCGCGAGGACTCGACTGCTGCGTCTCTCGTCATAACTCCCAACGCTTAGTGCTGATTGACCCGAGCAAAAAGGCATGAAGCATTTAATAAGATCATCCGCCCCTCCACTGCTTTTCTACAAAACATTGCAACTCGTCTTTTTCTCTTTTGGGTTCCTGGTAAGTAAAGATCTGTTCCGTCTTCTAAGTCATAATAACTCGGCTGTATGTTGCGTCTTTTGCTCCGCTGACTTCCTCCCCGGCAGCTTCTCTCCGAGCGCAGACGATAAGGTCGAATCGAAACCGAAATTCCGCGACAAAGCAACCGCTGTTACGAAAACATCTCCACGTCCACCATGAGCATATGGCAGTATATTGAGTACTACCTATCCAAGCTGTTCTACAGCCTCAGAGCCCATGATGCAGGACTCTTCATCAAGCGGCCTGCGTTCGCCGCTCTTCCAGAGCCCAACATTACGGTCGAATGCCCACAGTGCGGCCCTTCAGGTTCGCAGATGCTCGTCGACCTCACCCAAGACGGGAAGGACGAGTTCCCACACTTGGTGTGGACAAAGCCCCCTCAACTGGACGTCAAAGAATACATCCTCCTTTGTGAAGATGTAGATGCACCGCTTCCGTTACCCATCGCCCATTGCGTCTTCTACGCTATCCCGGCCGAGACTACCCAGGTCACGCACGAAGACACCCAGCCTGTTGATGGGAGCGCGCCAGGAAGCTTGAAGGCTGGGTTTCGTTGGGTACCTAATCTCAGGAAGAAGCACTACATGGGCCCAAGACCGCTTGTTGGTCACGGTCCGCATCGGTATATCTACCAGCTTGTTGCGTTGAGTGAGCCTCTCGACCTTCAGGGCTTGGGACCGCAGGTTACCAAAACGAAGATCGGAGAGGCTATCAAGGGAAAGGTTGTCGGCTGGGGTTCCTGGGTTGGCGTCTACGAAAGAACATGGCAGTCCTAAGGTTGTTCTGGTGACAAAAGGCTTTGTAGTGCTTCGCTTTAGCGTTCCCAGACCAACTTCCACCACAAGCAGCGTAATTTATGTTCTGTCCTCCATATCCGCTAAAAGTTCGACAAATACGTCCGGACTGTAGCTTCAGCTACCCATGGCTGCTACTGTAGCATTGTTGCCCGTACTTGTGTCTGATGACTTTGCTTTCTCAACTTTCGCTCGCTCGCCCTTCCTGGGTTGCCGCTTGGCTCCGACAGGGAAGCGCTTCTGTGCCTTGCAGACGTTGCACTCAACGACGAGTACGTCAGCCCAGGGCTTCTTGCCCCCTCGACTCAGGTTTTCAATCTTGCTCAAGGAGGTGCTCCCAGGAACCAGAATAGCACTGCAGCGTTTACAGATAGAATGCTTGACGTTCTGTGAAAGCCGAATTTGAGTCTTCATAGAGACAGAGTGGAGGTGAGACGCATAGTAGAAAGGCAGACCTGGTGGAAAGGCGTTCTGGGCAGGCTCTTCGTGCTGAGTCACAGGGCTGCCTCCCGCTTTGGCGTCGATATCCATTTCCTCAGCGTGACCATTGTCCGCATGGTTGGCGAGGTAGGTGGCGGCTTGGTAGAGATAGGAGATGCGCGAATGCAGGTGCTTGTTGGGTACCGCCTTAGGCTTTGATGCGTCGCCCTTGGCCATAATGCCGGGCGGATATGCAAGGTTGTTTGCTTGCGAGGGAGTGCGAGCGGCACGGCGCGCGCGTCGAGTTGGCGCGCAAGGAAGCGAGGCGGGCGGCAAAATTATTTGCTGGAGGCGCGGTCACGTGAGGAGCTCGGATCGCCAGACGTTTTCAGCTTCCGGCGTTCGACAAAGCAGCCTCGCCCGCCCGTCCATCTTCATCATCCAAACCACCTCCTCCACCACGTTCTCTCATCAGCCCGCGGCAGTCGCGCAGGAGAATTCCTTGGTTGCTGCACTTTGCGATCGCGAAATCCCGACCTTGCGGCCTCTCGACGACAGCCTCGCGCAACAAGGCTCCACACCACTGACATCACCGGACACGTCCTAAGTCGCGTCCTCACCACCTCAACGCGCCTCTACACACGCCTACTCGCCTGCAGCCGCCGTCAACATGTCTCACGAGGAGGACCTGATCGACTACTCCGACGAGGAGCTCAACCAGACCGATGCCGTCGCCACCGGCGCGACTGGCGCGGCCGCCAACGGTGAACAGAAGAAGGGCGACCTGAGTGTGACCGGCGAAAAGAAGGGCAGCTACGTCGGCATCCACTCCACCGGTTTCCGGGATTTCCTCCTCAAGCAGGAGCTTCTGCGTGCCATCACCGACTGCGGTTTCGAACATCCTTCGGAGGGTCAGTTTTAACCTTTCCCCTCAAGCTCCTCCGTCCTTCAAGAAGCGTCCGTCCATCTCCGCAAACCAAGCGACTGCGAAACCAGCCGACCTCGGGCTCAATCGATGGAAACGCGCGCACAAGTCAAAACGTCTCTGGATGGATCGCACAGGCCGGCGGCTGCCTATAAACACAAGACCTGTACGCGAAGGCTTTGCGCTATGGCTGGATTGGCCGCCTGAAATAGTCAGAATCTGCCTTTCCAGTCTCTCGGGATTCCCGAGATCTTGTTCTCCGTGCCCACGTGCGGACGAAGACGGCGTTCTCGATGTGGTTGATCTTTACCTGTTCTTCGCACGGTTATACTTTGCGAGATGGACGGACGCGACGCTCGATTGCTTCTTATCGTTACCACTCTTTGGACGAAGTCTCTAACATCGTCGGTTCTCCGCAACAGTCCAGCAAATTTGCATTCCCCAAGCCATCATTGGTTCCGACATCCTCTGCCAGGCAAAGTCTGGTCTCGGTAAGACGGCCGTGTTCGTCCTTGCCACCCTGCAGCAGCTCGAGCCCATTGCTGGCGAGACTGCTGTTCTGGTTCTCTGCCACACTCGTGAGCTGGCCTACCAGATCAAGAACGAGTATGCTCGCTTCAGCAAGTACCTGCCCGATGTGAAGACCTCCGTCTTCTACGGCGGTACTCCCATGCAGAAGGATATCGAGATTCTCTCGAACAAGGACACCCACCCGCACATCATTGTCGGTACTCCCGGTAGACTGAACGCTCTTGTGCGCGAGAAGAAGCTTCGTCTGGGTGGTATCAAGATGTTCGTCCTCGATGAGTGCGACAAGATGCTTGACCAGATTGGTATGCACACCCATGTCCGTCAATCGTTGGCAGGAGCAACATACTAATTGGACATTTCTAGACATGCGCCGTGATGTCCAGGAGATTTTCCGCGCCACTCCCACCACCAAGCAGGTCATGATGTTCAGCGCCACCCTCGCCAAGGAGACTCGCCCGATCTGCAAGAAGTTCATGCGCAACCCGCTTGAGATCTACGTCGACGACGAGTCGAAGCTCACGCTGCACGGTCTGCAGCAGTACTACATCAAGCTGAGCGAGGCCGAGAAGAACCGCAAGTTGAACGACCTGCTCGACAACCTTGAGTTCAACCAGGTCATTATTTTCGTGAAGAGCACCGTCCGCGCAACCGAGCTGGACAGGCTTCTGCGCGAGTGCAACTTCCCCTCCATCGCGGTCCATTCCGGCGTTTCTCAGGAGGAGCGGTACGTAGACTAGGAGACGCATGTTAGACGAATGGCCACTGACTTCCGTACAGTATCAAGCGCTACAAGGAGTTCAAGGAGTTCAACAAGCGCATCTGTGTTGCCACGGATGTCTTCGGTCGTGGTATTGATATCGAGCGCATCAACCTGGCCATCAACTACGATCTTCCTGGCGATGCCGACTCGTACCTCCACCGTGTTGGTCGTGCCGGTCGTTTCGGTACCAAGGGTCTCAGTATCTCGTTCGTCAGCAGCGAGCAGGATGAGCAAGTCCTCAAGGAGGTTGAGAAGAGATTCGAGGTCCCTCTTCCGTAAGTTACCGCCCTTAGCCGCTCCATGTGACATCTGCTAACCTCGGATGCAGTGAGTTCCCTGAGGGTGGCATTGACGCTAGCACCTACATGGCCAACTAAGGGAGATTTGTGGGCTTCAGATAGGATTACCAAATTGGTCAAGAATGCGAGCGCTCATGGAAGAATCCTCGAGCGTTGTTTTGATGTTGTTGCGCATGATTATGGGGGCAGAGCATGCTGCCTAAGAAAAGCTTTAGGCGTCAGGAATTCGGATGGGCTGATGCTCCCTTGCTGCTGTACTCTACTTCACCGATGAAATGCAAGACTCATGGTACGAACGTTGGCCGATATATCAGCCTTTCTATTAATTTATCGAGAGCTGTCATCTGCATCTTTTCCTGGTTTGGGTTATCTATCCGAAGCCAGCCAATGCAAGAAAACTGGGACTCGGTGTTCCAGGTCCTTCTGTCACGAATTGCTTTTCCCCACCCTCGCTCTGGTTTTCATTGAGCTTTTGATAGAAAAAAAGATCGACTTTCGCATCAATAATGACTGGGGGAGATTGCAGGGAACTCTCGCCCTTCGTCAGGATCCTTCCATGGGTGGGTCTAAATTCATAAGCACACCAAGGATCGCGCTTGCGAATATTAGCTCGTAGATGAGATCCAATTTTTATGTCTTTTTTTTTCTGTGTTCCTTTTCGCTCTCGTCGTTGCTCGAGCGCTCGGTCGGACCTCCGCTAAACCCCTCCAATCCGAACGATGATGTAACAGATCTGATGAAGGGATATGGGAGCGGGGTGATGAGATATCATACATACCTTTCACAGATAGTAGCGTTCAGGACAACCAAGGGCCCGGAAAAGACGAGCGGGCGGCCACGGGAAACATGTGATTGGGCGATTTTTGGTAAGCACTTGTTTCTCATCTCGCTTTCTCATTCGCTCCGAGCCCAAGCCCTGCCCGTCGGAATTTCCTTTATCTTGGCCGAAAATGGAGGGGCAAGAGAGGGGAAGAAGGGAGGGAGGCTGACTAGCTTGGGTGCAGCTCCGACCAGGCTTCAACTGCCTACTAGGTACTACTACCCTAAACAAAGCGTGGAACGCGAGCGCGGGATCGCGTTGCTCCGGGACGGATCAGCGGGAGACGCGTTCTCCGAGTAGGTGGCAGCGGCAGCTGAGTGGCTGGAATCCCGAAAATTGGATGGGAAAGAAAGATAACCATCTGCAAGCAACGAAAGAGCTAGTCAGCCCAGGCTCAATCTTGTTTCCATGCCCCCCGGTTCGGTTTAGAAGCAGGCCGCGCCCGAGCGGGCATCCCAGTCATATCGTGCGTGCGCGGGATGCGCGGTGGCGGCGGTAGAGCACGCGAGCGGAAGGCAACGGTTGCGACCGTTCCTTCGCACTTTATTTCGTTTCTTCTGTGATGACTGCATGTCGCATGATCCAGGTACCTACTGGTATCTATCTGACGAGATAGGCATATGGTGGTGAAGCGCCGCTTGGCGGGCAACATGTGCAAGACATGCAGTTCTAGAAGAACAACAGATATGTTGGATGGGAGCACAAAGACTGGAATTTCCGCCGTCTCTGGCGATCACACATTTGGGCGGACCGCCCTGCAGACAGGCGGGATGGGAACGCTCGCGCGGGTCGCAGGAGGTGAGACCGGCGTACTTTCCCTTCTATTTCTTTTCCCAAATCTGCGGATAGGCTCGTGTTGTCTCAGAGCACACTCCCCATCTGTTGGGGCCGCCGGCCGGAAGGTCATTGATCTTTATTTTAGCTTTTGACTCAATTGCTTGGCGGCCGGCGTTTAGGGCTCGCGGTCAGGTACGGATGTGGAGGCCTTGAGGTTTGAAGACAGGGCAAGGTTATTATTGAGGGGCCCGTATTCGTTTCTGGTGATTGTGCGATCGCCGCGTAGACGCAGCGCGGGAGCGTCCCGGCGATGGAATTCGCCGGATAGGCGCAAGCGCAGCTTCTACAGACGTTGGCGAGATGGGCAGCATCCGAGGCGGAGTAGGGTAGGGCGTAAACGTGCAGAAATGCAAAGGCGTCCGGACGAGACCCTTTCATATGACCAGCGTTCCACCACCGTCATAGCGCTGGCCACAGCGGAGGCTCTTCCTAATGTCAGGCACGGCTGAGGGGAAAGCCGACCACATAGGTACATCGGCAAGCGCTTGTGCTTGCCCGGCGCGTGTCTCGCACTCGCGTCGTCGTCTCGGGGGGAGGCGTCCGGCAATAAAAAAGAACTGGGGACCTGCAAAATTGGCATCCGTCGCCGGGGGCCCTCGCGGCGTTGGTGCTGGCTTGAGCTGCGCGTCGCTCACAACGTCGACGGTCATGACGACGGCGTGACGATTGGGTTGACGACAGACGGCCAAGCTTGCGCACGCATCTCCGCAGGGCGGTGTCCTGGGCTGAGGACGTGCGCCTATCCTTGGGATGCGCATTGCGCGCCAATATCCATGGGATGGGAACTGCCGCCGCGTGCGATGATCCTAAGCATCCAGGGCCGGAATCATATAGTCGACGCTATTGCTTGAGCCGCTCGCCTGCCAGGCCTGCTCCGGGATGCTTAGCTGGCAAGCCACCCCCGAGGCCGATCGGCCCAGGACCGCGCCAATTGAAATGCCACAGCCAGCTGAGGCAGCCAGCGGCAGGCCCACGCCGCCTCGGAGCAGATCGCGGCCGAACAGCTTGGGTGGCGAGTCAGGCCCCCGTTGCGCCGATCTTGAAACAAAATAGACGGCCTCCTCGAAGCAGCAGTGTGGCGCATGGCGATGTGCGTTGCTGTTCTATTCTTGCGGCCCCCTGCCGCTTGGCCGGCTCCTGGGGCATCAACATCAGGCGAGAGCTTGACCTGCCAGCGCCCCCCAGCTTCCCTGCTGCGCGCGTGCGCCGCCTTGCGCAACGCTCAGGCTGAAACAGGAGGGCTAGTCGGCCAACGTCGGACGTTGGAGCGGGAGACGCAGGCTAGGGGAGGCGCCCGCGCCGCCAGCGGAGGCTGGCGCCTGGCATTGCCAGTGGTGGCGGGTTTAGCAGCGAAACTTGGAAATTTCGAAACGCCGCAAGATCGAGATCTGACAGGCAAAAGGGGGCGGGCGGCACCTCCCAAAACTGCCGTCGTCTGCCTGCCAGACCGCCGGCGCAGCTCGAGAGGCTGTCGCTGGTGTCAGCGTCTAATCTCGTTAATCAACCGCCGTCGTTATGATGAGCGGCCTTACCGCAACCGGCATCCGCGCTGCTGCGCAAGCCCGGATTGGCGGCGCACGCTCCAACAATGATGCAGTTGGCGTCGGCGGCCTTGGCGCATGCGGACTGCACAGGCATGCAGCGCGATAGCTGTGCGATACGGCGGCGGCGGTGCCGTGCGACCGGAAGGCATGCTGGCGGATGCGCTTCGCGCGTGCGTGCGTCCTGAATGAATGCCCGCTGCGATTGCCTCATGACTCGGCCCGGGCCACGCGCAGGCCGCGCCCGGGAGCCCGGCGAAGTGGAGGTTATCGCTGCGGCGCGCACGACTAATGCTGCGGCCACGCACGTCGAAGGAGAGGCCGGGTTATGCAGCAGGGAAGCAGCAACGGCGTGCGGCGAAAACGCTTCGCGGCCGTGGCACGTCGGGCAGATCGTGCGTTTTATAACGGCGCCAGGAGCGGGCGCGGGCAAGGCAATTATTTCGCTTGGAGGCAGGTGCAGCAGCAAGGCCGCAGCACGACGTCCACTGGGAGCTCGGCGACAGAAGCGCGCCCCTGCCCGCGCTCATCCGCCGCGAAGCCTCCCCGACTCCTGCGCCTGCACATCACTCGCGCTGCTCACGATCACCGCGCGCTCGCTCCATCCTCCGTCGCAGCTTCTGTGGCACCGGCTCCCGCACGGCACAGCACCGTTCTCTGCCTAGACTCTTGACTGTGGCTGCCCGTCCTGCGCGGCCTGGCTGGTGGGAGCTTCCGCATCAGCATCCGCTGCGCTGGCGTCGTCCGCGAGCGACCGTTGAGAGATCTTTCCTCGTCCGACGTCCGATAGTCTAATCACTCTGCCGCGCTGCACCTCCACCTCCACCACCACACACAACACCCGACACGCTCTCTTCCTCTCCCTTCCTCTCCCGCTACATGCCCGCCGTCCGCACGCCTGCCTAGGCTTCCGCTCGTTCTGATCCCGCCTAAAGCCGTTAATTCCTTAATTACTCGAAGCGAAACTGCGAGCGCCCGGCCTGGATTCGCGGCCGTCGATACGCCTGCCAACCCGCTGGCACCCGTCCCCTAACCTGCCTGTCAACCCAGGCCACCACCACAAAGCCAGCACCCTCGCACCATGGCTCCCGCAACACCTCGCCTGAGGATCTTGTCCGGTACGTGAGACGCCGCGGGCGCAGCTTCAGCTGCCACTTTTTTTTTTTCGCTCCCGCCCGCCCGCCGCTTCCGCGGGCTTCCTGCGATTGCGTCCTCGCTTCGCCGTGGACCCTTCTCCTCAGCGACGATGTCACGCTAACTTGCCACTTGCAGTCGGCGGCAATGCCGTGTCGGCCTTCCTCTCCTGGCGTCTCCAGGCCACAAACACCTGCGACGTCACATTGGTATGGAAATCAGGTTTCGAGCATGTGGCACAATATGGCATTTCGATGAAGTACGTGGCAAGCTCCTCGCCCACAACACGAGGCCGTCCGACGAGCTCACAGCGTTTTTCTTCAGGTCGAAATTGTACGGCAATGAACGTTTCAAGCCGCGTGCAGGTACGTCCCGACCAAACATGTTTCAGTCACCGCCTACACGAGGATCCCTGTAGCTGACGCGAACACAGTCGTACGCTCCCCCGAAGAGGCCGCCGGCAGCTCGAAAGCACCCTTCGACTACGTCTTCCTCTGTGTCAAGGCCCTGCCCGACGTCTACGACATCGCCTCCGTCATTGAGTCTGTCGTGTCGCCCCAGCACACATGCATCCTGATCAACACAACACATTCTCTGGGCGTCGAGTCGTACCTCGAGCAGCGCTTCCCGACGAATGTCGTGCTATCGCTTGTGTCGGGCGCGGAGCTGCAGCAGCTGGGTGCGAGCGAGTTCGAGCACACGGGATCCACGGAGATCTGGGTCGGCCCGGCGAGCGAAAATCCGTCGATACCATCTTCGATCCAATCCGACATGGCGGATGCGTTGGCTATGACTCTGGGCTCTGGCCAGGTCGACTGCAGGGTTTCGCCGAACATCCGGCAACAGCAGTACGAGCGGATGATTGGGTAAGGACACCGCGTCTGGCTGTGGAGTTGTCATTTCTAATTCGGCGCAGAAACATTGCCTTCCATCCGACAAGCGTGCTTTTTGAGACGGCGAACCACGGGGAGCTGATTGAGAAAGTGGGCGTACGCTCGGTCATCTCAGGGGTCATAGACGAGCTCCTACAAATCGCGACCGCGCAGGGTTGTCAATTCGGCTCCGACTTTAAGGACAAGACTATCGAAGCGATGACCCGTCCTCAGGAGGCGAACAGTACCATGTACCAGGACTTTGCCGCTAAGCGCCCGATGGAGGTGGAAACGTATTTAGGCTCCCCTATGAAGCTCGCCCAAGAAGTCAACGTCCCCGTCCCTCGGATCGAGACATTGTACGCCATGCTTCATCATACCAACATCGTCAACCAGCAGAGGCCTGCAGCTCCCGTCTCTCCGCAACAAACGGGAGGTCACCCGCCAAGGATGTCTTCTGCACCAATGCCCAGGGGGCCCCCTCCCAATGGCATGAACGGCATGAATGGCCCTCCGATGAAGGGCAGCCGTCCTGGAAGCAGAGCTCCTTCTATGACCGGTGGTCCTCCACCAATGATGAGGAGGGGGCCCCCGCCTCCGAATGGCTTCCCGCCGCGGGGCCCTCCTCCCATGGGCAACGGATACGGACCCCAGGGACCCGGCGGTCCCCCGATGCAGCGTCGTGCATCATTTGAGGGCAACGACCTCGAGGAGTTTAGCCACTTGATGCTTTATGACACTGTCCCAGAAGATGGCGACATGCCTACCAATGGCATGGCGAATGGCGGACCCTACCCCGGAGCTGACATGTCGAATGGTGATCTGGCGTTGAGAGAACGAGAGCTCGCCCTGCGTCAGAAGGAGCTTGCTTTGAGGGAAAGAGAATACCAGATGCGTTCGGCTGCGGGACCGAGACGGCCGATGCCTCCGGCTTCGCACGCTGGGGATTTCGACGAGGAGGACGACGGAGATTTCTTCGATCCGATGGCGGCCCGGCCTCCCATGATCGACCCCGACAACTTCGACATGATGAGCGTCACGTCGCGTCGTACCAGGAAGGCTCCTAGCGCTCAGCAGCTGCGCAAGAACCCGGAGATGGGCGGTCCGCCGATCGCGAACGGTCGGGGTCCTTCTCGGTTTGGTCAACGCCCTGGAATGAACAACAAGAGGACGAGCGCCAGGCTCATGTCGGACGTGCCGGGCCTCCATGATTCAATCATGAACAACGCTCTCATCGGCTACTCGTCAGACCGCTACGGAAACGTCGACCGCGCGAACATGGGACAGCAGTCGCGCACAAACTCTCTCACGGCTGCCCGGCTGGATGAAATGGCTGGACCTGGATATGGAGCTTACCCTCAGGGACGCAGGGCAAGCCAGTCACCTGGTAATCCCCTGAGCCCTGGCCGTGGCCGGCCGTCCCCTCCCGGCGGTTATCCTCCGTACGCTAACGGACAACCCAACGGCAGGCCATCCCCGCCAGGTATGAGGCAACCGGTCCCGCGGCACCCGCCGGGCCACGGCAACGCAGTGGCACCGCAGCAGGTTGAGCAACACGTAGGGGTGAGCAACCCTCAGTCCAAGAGAGGCCCTCAAGTGCGCAGTCTGACTGGAAGTGCGAGCGCTAGCGCGGAGAGTGGTGATAGCGGCGCCAGCGCTCTTGTAGATTCTGAAACCTCGGCGGCCAGCAGCCAGAGCAGTCTGGGCCCGCGGCCTCAGATCGGCGTGCGCTGAGCTGTCGAGGGGGTTCTTGCTTCGCTTCGATTAAAACACGCGCACGATTTGCGGCATTCGACTTGGAGTATGTTGGCGCAATTCTGCTTGAGGGACGTCCGGTTGATCTGCCCCCGACGACACAACAACACAAGACACAAACAGCAACAATATGACTTTAATTGGCAGCAAGCCGAGGGCGATCTGCTCACGCACGCGTCACACGCTCGACCCACGATCGAAAAATCTCTTTAGTGCGACCATCGTTCTTTTGTCCATACGGCGGGTTTCCTTGTTGTTGTTTTTTTTCCTCTCTAATGACCTGGATAGAAGGACGGGGCTGGATCAGGGCAACAGACTTTACACACGCACACCAACTGACATTCACACCACGAAACATCTCGTTTTCCTTGCTCTTTTCTTCTTCTCCAATTCCCCCATTCTACTGCACGTACATACATCGGCGTCGGTGCCGCCGGCTGTTGAAAAGTGGAACACCAGATGGAAGACGCCCCTAATTCTCTTTTCGTTGTTAACTTGTTTGCATTGGGCGCGAGGGTTGCGGGCTTGGGTTCTCTGTTTTGCGTTCTGTTTCTCATTATGTTAGTGCCGCCGCGCGAAGCGGATGGGCCGCGGATTCTGCGTTTATGCACCAGCATTTATCCCGTCGGACGAGGGCGGGAGAGTATTGTACTACTACATGCCCTGCTGGGCGGACGAGAGAGCTGGGGAGCGTTCGGCGGAGAGGGTGGGGTTGGGCACAAAAGGGTGGAGTGAGATGGGTGGGGCAATGGAGAGTAGCAAAGCATACATACGACGGCGAAGAAACAACTTTTGGGCCTGGTGACAGCTGATGCCGTGATTGCTCCGAGACGGGCGCCGAAGGGTTGCAGTGCGCGGCTGTGACGATATCGTGCGATGGGGCGTCCCGCCGATGCAACGAGTCAAGCACGGACGGCTCTGGCCGATGCGAGGAACCGCGGTTGCGGCGGCGGGAGCCGCTTCCAGACGCCGCGATGAGGCTCTGGCCGGCCCTCGCTGACGATGCAGAGGAGGGCGGTGGGAGCCCCAGCAGCTGCCCTGGTTCCTGCGCCGTGGGACGGGCTCTCGGCTCACCACCACACGCCTGAGGCCCGACCTGCAGCCTATCGCAGCCCTCTCAGCCCCGTGGGAGCAAATCGCGCATCCTCCGCGCCCTCCGCCTCCTAGCCAGTCCAGCGTCCGCGCGGGCTGCCCGGTTACGTAGTGCCCCGCCGCCCAAGGCCACGGAGCCCCGCTCACTGCGAAGTAGGCCCGCGTCCAACAATTTCATCAGCCCTGACGTCCCACGCCCCAGGCAGACTGCGGTCTGCTAAATCACCGCAGCGGCGCTCCGATCCGGATTGTCCGCCCTCCTCATCCTCTCACGCCTCACAATTCCTCATCCAGACCCAGCTCCGGAGCCGACTGCTGCCCGTAGCATTCCTCGCGCTGGTTCTACTCGCCCAGTTCGTGATACCGCGCCTCTTTCTCGCGACCGTCTCCCCACCAGCCCACCCTCGTGACCCCCCGCTGCCTCACGCTGCTCCAGTTTCGCTTGCCTCCGACGAGCTGCTGCTCCATAAATCCCCGCGAACCTGCTCCGCGCTTCCTCCTCCAGTCTCTCACAAGCACACCTTCTACACCCCCGTTGAACCCAGCATGGCATTGGCAGACGAAGCAAAGCGCGTGGCCGCGCAGTTCACCTTCTCCCCCGAAGATGTGCGCCGCTCCACCAAGGAGTTCATCAGGCAGATGGGTAAGTCCACGCTCCTCGCCGCCCTCGCGCGCAATGCTAACCGCCGCCTGCAGAGGAGGGTCTCCAGAAGAACGGCACCGACCTGAGCCAGATCCCCACCTACGTCACTTCTGTGCCCAATGGCACCGAGAAGGTGAGCTTCAGCGGCCTCGCGGTCGATCGTGCGTGGACTAACAGCAGCGCAGGGCCTGTACATGGCCGTCGACCTCGGCGGCACCAACTTCCGCGTCTGCTCGATCCAGCTGCACGGCAACAGCACCTTCACCCTCACCCAGACCAAAGTCGCCATCCCGCGCGAGCTGATGGTCGCCAAGACGTCCAAGGAGCTCTTCTCCTTCCTCGCCAAGCAGATTGAGCTCTTCCTGAAGGCTCACCACAACGAGCACTACCAGGGCCACATCCGTAGGCGCAAGACGACCTCGCTGGAAGAGGGATACCGCGACGAGGAGATCTTCAACCTAGGATTCACCTTCTCCTTCCCCGTCCACCAGATTGGTATCAACAAGGGCATTCTCATGCGCTGGACTAAGGGATTCGACATCCCGGACGCGGTGGGCAAGGACGTGTGCGCCCTGCTCCAGGCCGAGATCGATGCGCTCAGTCTGCCCGTTCGCGTCGCGGCGCTGGTCAACGACACCGTAGGCACGCTCATGGCCCGCTCGTACACTTCTCCCGGCAAGACGGGCACCCTGCTGGGCGCCATCTTCGGCACCGGCACCAACGGCGCATACGTTGAGAAGCTTGACAAGGTGACGAAGTTGACCAACGATGCCGAGGCCGTGTACGACAAGTCCGCGGGCGACATGATCGTCAACACCGAGTGGGGTTCGTTCGACAACAGCATGAACGTGCTGCCCCAGACGCCGTACGACGACGAGCTGGACAAGACGAGCAACAACCCAGGCATCCAGATGTTCGAGAAGCGCGTGTCGGGCATGTTCCTGGGCGAGATCCTGCGTCTGGCGCTGGTCGGGCTGATCAAGAACAAGAACGTGCCGCTGTTCAAGGACGACAACTCGTCGAGCAACGACATGCACAGCACGACCAACATCGCGGCCAGCTCGAGCATCTTCAAGCAGTGGGGCATCGACACGTCCTTCCTGAGCATCACCGAGGCCGACACCAGCCCGGGCCTGCGCATCACGCGCCAGACGCTTGACAAGGACTACGGCATCAGCGCCGCCTCGGTCGAGGACGCAGAGGCCGTCAAGGTCATCGCCAACGCCGTCGGCAAGCGTGCCGCCCGCCTGTCGGCCGTCGCCATGGCCGCCATCATCATCAAGACCGGCCGCCTCAGCGACGACGTCATCGACATTGGTGTCGACGGCTCGCTCGTCGAGTTCTACCCGGGCTTCGAGGACTACATGCGCGAGGCCCTGCGCGAGGTCCCCGAGATCGGCGAGAAGGGCGAGAAGAAGATCCGCATCGGCATCGCCAAGGACGGCAGTGGTGTCGGTGCCGCCCTGATCGCGTTGGTGGCCGGTAAGGTGGACAAGCCTGAGACCATCGACGAGGAGGAGTCCGACTAGAGAGATGTCGCAGAAGAGGATTGATAGATGAAAGAAAGAACGTGAAAGAAGGGGCGGGGTCAAAAGCCATTGTTGGTGGATTCTTGTCTGAACTGATGTGTTTATTAGGTCATGAACTTTTCTTTTACTTTTCCTTTGGATGCCAGTAGAACAGGTCTTGTTGGTGTGTGGGATATGGGAGGTATGCGTGTGTGGTGTTGTCTCTTGGAGGGAATGTCTGAACCGGAAGCAATATCCTGGGCTAAGGCTCTTTTCTACGATCATACTCCATTTTTTTGTTAACCTTATCCTAACGTGCTCCTTCTCTGGTCTCTAGAGAGGTTGTAGCAGCTTTAACGACACCACTCTTCCCTTTTTTTTTTATCTTTATTCCCACTATCATCACATTTCTTGTTTCTCTTAATTTTTCAGCATCTACGTGCTTTGTAGTATCTCCACAGATATATGCAAGTAGGCAGCATTATGACACAAATGAGAACCATTAGAACAAAAGATCGAACAGTATATTGTGAGTGGTATGCCAGCAGTCAGTTCTTCTGCTATTGCATCAACTTTTGCCTCTTAACATTTAGGATTTCTCGCTTGTAGCTTCAGCGAAGAAGGCTGCAGCTATGACAAGAACTTGCAGTCTCATTCTTTTCCTTGCCGTGTAGCTCTCTGTTCAGTATCGGGTTGGCCGGACCGGAGATTGTCCTTCCCGTCTGTATTTTCTCAGGCTTTGAGCCTCTTTCTGGTGTACCAGTACTGCGTAATGGGCACGTTGGCATATTATGTTACGCTACCTTTTGAGGCAGGGCATTTGCTCGCCATCATCCGTCATTCTTTCTCTCTTTTGGCACGGGAATGATTGGCAGACTTGCTCTTTTTTTCCCCTCTCTTTACCCTTTCACTTCATCCTCGTTCCTTTCAGTGCGGGCTTATTCCTTGCTTTGGGAGGAAACACATTTACGACAGTCCGAAGGGATATCCTGTGAGGAGCCGAACATTTGGCGGGAAGGATGCAATCTTGTGCATATCAAGAACCGTCGACCTGCCCCCTTGAGCAAAATACAAAGCAGTCTGGAGCTCGAACGTCCATTCTTGGCCAGCCTTCTTCCACCATTCCGCACCAGACCGCATTCTGCAGTTCCTCTTGACCCCGCAGATGCACACCATCCGCACCACTTCTTTCTCCCAACCCCGCCCCCATCCACCCTCATTCCCCACCGACGACAAGCCCGCGATCATGCCCTCCTCTTCCTCCATCCCCTTCTTCCACCCCTTCCATCCGCTCCCCTTCCTCCCCGTCCTCCTCCTCCTCCTCGTCCTCCCCCTCCCGTGCCCCGTCCGCAGCACCCCCTTCATCATCATCACCACCACCACCCAACAGATCCCCCACCCCGACCCTCCGCCACACGACCCACGCGGCGGCCGGCGTCAGCCGGCGGTAGTAGCCCTCCTCGCGACGCAGCACCTCGAAGCCGCGGCGGCGGTACCAGGCCAGGCCGTCGGCGTTGGCGACCCAGACGTGCGCGCACACGGCGCCGGCGCCGTGCTGGCGCGCCGCCGCGCGCGTGACGGCCGCCAGCAGGTGCGTGGCCAGGCCGTGCGAGCGGTAGGGCGACAGGGTCGAGAGGGTGGCGATGTAGAGGAGGGGTTTGGGCG
>RHKH01000067.1:144531-188400 GCA_009829795.1 Lasiodiplodia gonubiensis | reverse complement strand
CCCCCTCCCCACCAACCCTCGCCTCCACCTCCCCCTCCAACCCCAACGCCCGCCTCAGCCTCTCCAAAAACAACACATTCATCTGCGCGCCGGGCGGGATGTGGCTCAGCGTGGCCCAGAGATACACATGAGCCGCATGCAGCAGCACGACGCGCAGCCAGCGATCTTCTCCGTCTTCTCCGTCCTCGGCGCCTCCTCCGCCCTCTCCACCCTGCTGATCGTGCTGTCCGTCCTCGTGACCCCCGTCGTCCTCGGACAAAGCCAACTGCACGAGCAGCGAGTGGCCGGCGTCGTCCAGCACGGTCGTCACGGCGTCGCGCGTGGCGCCGGGCGGCATGATGTCGTTCGCCCAGGCGGCCGACTTGGCCGTGCTGACGAGGTGGAGGGCGTGCAGGATGCGGACGAGCGGGAAGACCGTCGCTGTCGGCGCGGAGGGGCTGGTGCCATCGTGGTGGTGGTGGTGCCAGTGCTGGGGCAGGCGGGCGAGGGTGCGGGCGTGGGTGAGGGAGACGAGGGAGCGGAAGGCGCTGGGGAAGGGCGAGGGGTGCGGCGAATGGGGATCGGAGGCGGAGGTCGGGGCGGAGGTCGAGGAGAAGGGGGAAGATGTGGGGGAGGCGTCGTCGACGACGGGCGAGGAAGGAGCGGGTGGGATGGGGGCGATGGTCGGCAGAAGCTGGTGCGCGGCGCAGACGTAGAACTCGCACCAGATGATGATGCGGCGCGGCATGCGTTGGAAGGTGTCGATGCCGCCGCGCAGGCGGACGAGCTCGCGCAGGCCGGCGAGGTGGGAGATGGCGGCTTCTTTTTCGCCGAAGATGGTCTGGGCGAGGTGGATGGATCAGTATGCGTGGCGTTTGCTCGGGAGGAGGTTGTCACCGTACCGCTGCGCCTTGCAACCCCGCTACCGCGGTGACAAAGCTGTCGGAGATGTTCCACGGCTCTGTTGCTGTCTGAGACAAGCCCTCTCTGACTGACCTTAGTGCCCTTTCCCTCAGCATGAAGTGGCATTTCCGCCACTTTGCGTGGGGGTTGGCTGTGTCGAGGAAGCGTGACATTTCTGCTAGCAGTACTAGGAACGGTGTCTCCTCCGAGGACATGGTATCCCAAACCGTATTGCTCCGTCTTGCAATTGCATTCTGTTCTTTGTCCTTTTTCTTCAAGAAGAGGTCTTTATGCTTGGGTTAACAAATCGTATCGCATAGGACAGTAGGAATTCAAGATGGACTTACCGTCAGTCATTGCCAAGACGCCGGGGTAGACGTCGAAGTCTGATTGGTGTCAGTGATATTCGGATAATAATGGCAGCCACTTACAGTAATCAACCAGCTCGTGCATTCCGGGGAAGCTCTTGACTGGTAGGGAGTCGAAAGGATCTTCGGACATGACACTCGCATCTTGCAATGGACTCTCTGTTGCAGGGAGGTAAACGATCCTCTGTCGATCTTCCTCGGGGTCTTCATTGCCGGCTTTGCGCCCCTGCGTTCCTCGACGGCGCCGTGCCTCATGCGTGGTGAACATGATGTGGGCGCGAATCTGCCGCTTCTCTTCTCGACTTTGCGCCGATCCAACATTCACGAACAGCAGTGTGGGCGGCTTCTGTGACGATCCGCCCGCCAAAGTGAATGCCGGTCGCGCAGTCCGCATCAACGGCATTTTGTCGGACGGGAAAATCTCCATGATGGAACCGGGGGGCGGATCCTTTTTCGTGTTGGACGCAGCCATGGCAAAAGGAAGCAGCAGTTCTAAAAACACACTACCTATCTTGAGGTATTAAGGCCCGGATCGGTGTGGCGCAGGTTGAGAATGCAAAGCAACCTAATAAAAGCAAGCTGCTTACGTGCAGGCGGCCGTAGCGAACGGCGACGCGTCGAGCCGCCCCACCTCCCGGGATCGGAAGAAAAGCTGCTCGATGTGGAAGGTGGTTCTATTGACACCGGAAAAATGGCGGGCCATGCTGCTGCCTACACTATCACGCCTTCGTCCCATTGGCTGTCGATGATCAGAGCTGCACGCGGAGCACCTGTCCGGATACGAGCACGGTCCCAACGTTTTGGCCCCCAATAAATCCCAAAATAAAAACGACCACGACTTTCACTCTACTCCCGAATTTCCGCCGCCATCCAGCTCGATTTGCTGCGTGGTTCGTTCTTCTGGCAGACACGCTCTCTCAGGCGGCCACGAGAAACAGCTCGCTTCCAGCTTCGTTCGGACGGTTCCCTCAAGTGAAGAGATCAAGGCTTGAGGGATGCCATTGTCCAGTCGCGGCCGATAAGCGATGGCAGGAAACAGGTAAAAAACCGTTGCCTGAAATTCCATGTGGCCAGACCCCTCAGTAAAAGTGGAGACTGTGCGGAGGCCGGCAATGCGTTCGTTGATCTACTTTTCGATGACCGAAATGCAGCCCCGGCTTCCGAATGAAAATGAAGGGTTCGACTGAGTATAGTGATGGGGGTAGGCCAATTGATAAGGTGCCGCCCTGAACAGCTCGAAAAGTGGTTTTGGCGAGGAATTGATGGTCGGCGTTTACGTTGGACTTGGGAGTCCGGGTGATGGCGGGTGATGGCGGAAATAGCGCACGGGCGCAGTGTCGGTGACTATGCTTTGGTTGAACAGCCGGCACATAGCATTAGAGTCTTGTACGCGCTTGGTTTAGCAGCACACGTCATGTTCATCATGAGACGTAGAAGTTGGTGTTGCTCGACTAGTCCTGTCGTCACCGCCCTAGCTACATCCACTCTACTCCTTCCTCTTTCTCATCGTCTCGAACCACTTCACAACGTACGGCCTCGCCATATGCGGACCATACGGATCATCCTCCCACACCGGCCTCGGCGCCTTCAGCCCCGTCTCCTCCTCACACCTCTCAATGAGCTCCTCCATGCTCCCACCACGATTATACCCGTCCTCACCCCATCCCGCCGGTCTCGCCCTCATGATATCCCCGCGTAGCCTCTCCGTAGCCTCCTCATCGACGCTGAAATCCCGCGGGCGCACGACGACGCCGTAGTTCTTCCTCGCGCCATCCAACGTAACCAGCTTCCGATGCACCTCGAGCGCGACGACCTCCGGCGGCCTGGTCAACGGATCGCCCAGCCCGCCGCCGCCCCACGTCACCCACTCGAGCAAATCGCCCGGCCTCACCCTTAGGCCGTCCATCTTGCTCGGCAGCGCCTCGTACCTCTCCTCCTCCTCGTCCCCCCCGTACGACGCCGTCCGGTAGATGCCCTTCCGCGACCGCGCGCCGGGCTCGCCGCCGGCGACGCCCCACGGCTTGCTCAGCCAGCGGTCGTCGTGGAGCGACACCTCGCCCGCGCACAGGAAGCGGTACAGCGTGCGCTGGGCGTTGCCGCCGCGAAAACGGCCCGCGCCGCCGCTGTCGGGCACCGCCTCGTTGCGCTCGACGCGCAGCGGGAAGTACAGCTCGATCGTCTCGGTCGGGATGCTCTTGATGGCCGGGAACAGGCAGTGGCAGTCGGGCCCGTCGCCGGCCGGGCGCGCGGGGACGCCGCCGAAGCCGATTTGGTACAGCAGGAACCAATTGTTGTCGTTGTTGTAGCCGCTGTAGAACAGGTGCGGCGAGTCCGAGAAGCCGGCGGCGGAGCGGTAGGCGGCGTTGCGCTGGCCGAAGAGGGCTTGGATGACGTCCATGACGCGGCCAAGCAGGTGCGTGCGGCAGGACAGGGCGGCCGGGCGGAGCGGGCGCAGGATGGTGCCGGCCGGGATGCGCAGGTCGACGAGGTCGTGGAAGCCGTCGTTGACGACGCAGTGCGGGTCGTAGATGGCGAGCAGGAAGTAGCCGATGAACATCTTGAACATGGGGGTGGACAGGTAGAAGTTGATGGACGTCGAGGCTTGCGGGCTGGTGCCGTCCCAGTCGAAGATCAGCCGGTTGTTCTGCTTTTGCATCGAGCAGGAGAGCGTCCAGGGGCCGACGCCGCGGCCGTTGTCGTCGATGAAGTCGGTGAAGCTGCTGGGCGTTTCGTCCATCTTGGTTTCGATGATCTGGCTGATGGCCGACCGGCAGCGGGCCAGCAGACTGTCACATGCGGCTTCGTATACTTCGGCACCGTAGCGATCGCAGAGCTGGGCATTGGTCAGAGAGAAACCGCTTTGGGTGGGTGAGCCTTACCTCACAGACGCGAGTAGCCGCGGTCCTGCAAGCAGCAACCAGTGCAGTCACGTCGCTTTGGAACCATTCCGGGATGCGGCTGTTGCGCAGGAACACCTTCATCAGATCGCTGTTGAACACACCCTTGGCGTACAGCTTGACAGAAGGGATCTGCAATCCATCTTCGAAGATCGTGGTGGCGTTGATGCTCATTGACCCAGGGACTTTCCCTTGCACGTCTCTAATCATTGTAAGCAGCCGTCCATCGCAGCTCCTGCGATGTATACTCACGTCAAGTGGCCAAAGTTCGCAGCCCAGCCTACAATCTTCCCATGGTACCAAATGGGCAGGAGAACTATGACGTCGTTCAAATGCGATACGGCACCTTCCGTACCATACACGTCGTTCGTCACGAAAACGTCGCCTTCATCGATGGTGCCCTTCCAGTTCTGGAGAAACTGCGTGATGAAGCTTCCGAACTGGCCTACGAGCATTTGGCCACGGGTGTTGGTGATGACATTGAATTCGTCCTGCTGGTCCCGAATGGCAGGGCTCATCGCGCACCGTAGCATGAGCGTGTCCATCTCGCGGCGAATGCTACCCAGAGCACTGGATATGAGTGTGGGTATCAGCGCGTTGGCTGCAACAACCTCTTCAGCCATCTCCTTGTTGTCCACAATCCCATCGGCCACAGGAGCAGATTGATCTGGGGTGATGACAATGTTGCCCATGTTGTCGATCTCGCCATTGTAGCCAGGCAGGATGAGTGTATTGGAGTCCATCTCGGTAATGATACACGGACCGGACACCCTGTAGCCTTTCTTCGTGATCAATTTGCGGTCCCAGAAGATAGCCTCTACCTTCTCCCCGTTGCAGACGATAGGGCTACGGGAGATGATAGCCGATTCTGGAGGGGTATTGCTGGGAGCATCTTCAATCGGCTGGATGGGGACGTCTGGCGATGCATCTGTAGCCTTGACCCGGAGACGCATGATTTCCAAATCAATCGTCTCGGAAAGAGTGAAGCTGAATTGCTGTTCGTGTACTGCATCAAATTTTTCACGAAGGAGGGAGAGCAGCTTGGATTGCTCAGACATGAGCTCGGATTCGGTCATGTCAACCGTGAGAATCAACGCCTGGCCTTTGTACCGCATATCCGCCTGGTAAGACACTTCGAATGAAGACCGGTCTGTGCCAAGAGCTTTCCTCATGGTCGTCACGCAGCCGGATTTGAGGTTGTCATATGCTGCTCTCAAGTCCTCTGCAGATGCATTGGAAAAGAGCTTGATGTACGTGCAGGATTGCTCATGGCTCATCTTTGTTGCTGCATCCCCACGAGCACAAAGGATTCCAGGGGCAGGAGGGATAATTATGGGGAATGCCCCTAGCAGTTTCCCAACCGCATTCGCATGGAGTGGTCCAGCGCCTCCAAACGCGACGAGTGCGAATTCCCGAGGATCGTAGCCTTGCTCGACCGACACGAGACGCAATGCCCCATACATTGTTTCATTGGCCAAGTCGATGATACCTTCGGCGGCTTGCGTCACTGTCATATCCATTTGGCTGGCGATGGACTCGACGGCGGCTGTTGCGGCCTGGACATCAAGGCTGAACGTTCCACCCAGGATGTTGGACGGGAGGTATCCAAGGACAAGATTGGCATCAGTAACGGTTGCCAAGGAACCACCTTTGCCATATGCTGCAGGACCAGGGATAGCACCGGCAGATTCGGGCCCAACACGCAAGGCATTCGTCAGGGAGTTGAATTGGGCGATGGAGCCTCCACCAGCGCCTACAGTGCGGACATCAACCGAAGGGGCCTTCACTGTGTGGGAGCCGACAACCGTTTCACGGCGGAGAACAGCGTTCGTGCCGGGAATAAGAGCGCAGTCAGTGGATGTGCCACCCATGTCCAGAGTGATGAGGCTTTTGTATGGGGTGTTTTTGGCGACCTCATGGCCGACGCCAGTGACACCACCCGCTGGTCCGCTCATCAAGATGTTGACTGGCTGTTCGCCAGCAAGTTCGACAGATGTCAAATCTCCATCCGACTTGAGAATGCGGATGGTATCGGTATCAGGTGCAAGGAGCTCTTTCAACCCGCTCAGATACTTCTTCACAACGGGCTTGACGACAGCGTTGGCAGCTGTGGTGACGGTTCGCTCGTACTGCTTAATGTTAGTAACTGATCCCTAGCAAAGGTTTTGTTCACTTGCTTCTTGAATCTCTGGAAGGACTTCAGTTGAAGTGACCACTTCAACGTTCCAAGGAAATTCTTCGGTGATAATTTTCCGGATACTCTCTTCGTGTGCATTATTTGCAAACGAGTTGAGTAGACTAACGCAAATGGCCTCGGGCTTCTGTCGCTTGAGGTCTTGAAGGCTTTCACGGAAAGCCTCGTGATCCAGCGGGCGCACGATCTCACCCTGAATCGAGACTCGCTCAGGAGCCTCGACGGTCCTCTCCAGAGGCACGAGAGGCGTAGGTGGCTGCCAATTGATCCAGGCTCCCAGGCCACCCGGGATCTGAGAGCGTCTTGTACTGAGGACACTTCTGTGCCCAGCTGTGACGACAAGGCCGGTTTTGGCACCCTTTCCCTCAAGTATGGCATTGGTTGCAATCGTTGTGCCATGATGAATGTAGTCAAACTTGCCATCCCAGGAGTGCGTCTCTTTCAGCAGCTTTCTCACCTGGTTGACACCCTCCTTGACGGCGATACTCTGGTCGGAGACATTTGTGGGCACCTTGGCGGAAACAGTCCTGCCATCGGGCGTGATGACGCAGATATCGGTGAAGGTTCCCTATTTGTAGGCATTGAGCGGAACGTCGCAAGAGCAAACAATATGATGGGGCTCACTCCAATGTCCACACCGAGGCGGTAACCTCTTTCGGGGGAAGTCATTTTCGGGCACTGTTCAACTAGAAAGCTAAGGGCTGGACCGAGATCGGGAGCCCCAAGACTGATATAGTCAATGGCCTCTTGTGCTCCAAAGGCTGCGCTTCGCTGATATCATGCAGGTAAGACATCTGTAGGGCTTCAAAGACACGATTTCATTCCTTGAAATGGACGTTGCACTTTAGAGTGGGAGTGCGGGCAGGGAACCGAGACGGGGGATGATCGACCGATAAGGTACAGTCAGCACCCTAATCACTCATGTGGCAACGACATTCGCTCACGTAGCTGCAGGTCGCAAGACTTAACTCTTTATAGTTTAAGGGAGTCTGTTGTCCTCCTCTGCTGTGACGGAGCAAACAAGGTTTACCCAGACAGATGCCCGTCAAAAAGTTTCACAACCGGGGGACGGCAAGTACAAAACAATCATGCCGTTTTACATCGGAATATTTCCCCACTTCTCTCGTCAATCTCCGATAAGAGGTGTCGCCACATCGCCCCGCGTCGATTACGGTCTAACCACATACAGAGCTCAACTCCGTTGATATAAGCACTAGGACAAATAATGCCTAGGTAACAACACGATTGTCTACGAGGTCGCGGAGCTGCGGTGGTGCGTTGTATACCCAGGGAAAAAACACTTATTAATATTGACATATTATCCGGTCCACGTAAATTACGTTCATTGTTGGTGTATATTAAGCGCCTACTAGTCATTGGCTCCAACCGTTTATATCGACCTCCATCCTCCAAACCTCATATTCCATTTGATAACCAGTTATTATGAGACCGCCACCCCATTTGCTACTGGTGCTATTTGCCCATTTACCGGCTTTCTCCCGCAACGCCATGACGCAATCTGTAGAGAATTAAACCGATGAGTTCGGAAGACTGAGAAGCCTGAAAGTGAGTAGCAGAACAAGCCAACCATAAGTGATTCTGTTGCCAATCCACATGGTAGAGACAAAACAGCATACTTCAAGTATTATCAAAATAGTATTGCTCGTTGTGGATACTCAGAACGCTATAAAAATACTCGGACCGGCCACTCAATGCATCACGCGAAGATGCAGTGACCTCACACGTGAGACGCTGTTCCTCTGCGTATTTATAAAATACATGGTGCATAATCAGCTAGAGTGCTCTTGGGCCAGAAAATCCCTCATGAAGTGAACTCTGGGCCAATCCAAGAATTATGGCCCCTAGAGACTTCCACTCGAGGCTCAGTCCTTGCCCGTTGAAGGGCATGCACGGGAACGCGATCTGTCAGCCCTGGGCTTTGCTCACAGCCTCAATGTTGCCATGCGGCAGTATGCCGTGATTACCTTCACTGGCGTAGTCGAGGTAATTGTCTCTGGGGAAAATGCAGCTCGGAATCAGAGATGTAGGGATCGTAATTCAGATTGGCCATGCCTCCTTCACGGAGTCGCTTGGTAAGTTTCGAAGGAATCCTCAACAAAATTCTGGCACAAAAAAGTCCACATGGTTGCGTAGAGTCATTCAAATTTGATTTGGGTAGTCCTTTTTACAGAAACCCTCCACGTGCCTCATTTTCGAAGGAAAGTATGAGCAGAAGCGCTCCCGCAAGTGAATGTCCTCTTTTTCCTTCAAGTCGAGGTCCCAGCATGTCTCGTTACTCAGTCATTGTGCCATCACAAGTGAGAAGTAGCAACGATGAGTTTCTGTACTGTGTCAGCCCCTCAGTCATTATTTCTGAAACGCTTCACTCCAAAGAACAATTTACCTAAAGACATGTCTGGCAAGCGCAGCCCTTGTCAATGGCACAAACGCCGCTGCAGCATTCGGCTGGCTGCTGGCATTGCACTAATATTTTCTGTCAGCAGGACAACAAAGCAGAGAATGATCGACTTACCGCCACGGGCGGAGCACCTGGGCTGCAACAGACCCACGGATTCCGCGTCCGTGTCTAATGGCGCAGCGAGGGCCGAGGCAAGGAAGAGGGTGATGAGCGAGAGGATGAAACGCATGTTGAAGGTGTTAAGGATACTCAATTGACTGTGAATGAGCTGGTAGGGTTGAAGAGGAAAGCCGTTGTGGGCGAGGGAGAAGGCATTTTATGTTCGCTCGGAACCGTGGTCCGTCGTAGTCCATGACTTCGTGTCAGACCAACACTGAACCTGCATTATGCTTCGTTCCTGAAGGATTCGCTGCCGATCAGTAACCGCAATTGCTCGCGGGGAACTGGAAAAGGCAGGCGTGAGGCCCCACATATGCGGGGATACGAAACGGGGGCCAGAAACACAGCGACACACATACTGCTTCCATCACTGTCACTGCTTGCCTGATGAACCGTGCGCCAATGCCAGCAAAGAGTAGGATTCCCTTGGATCGGCCGGTGAGTGGAAGACAGGAGAATCCAACTTACGACGGGCCTTCCTCCAAGGTTTAAGAGCTTGGATAGGCTAGCGGGCATGCAGATTTGTGGACTGTTTACGGACATAAGCCATCCGAACTTGCAAGGACCTGGACACGAACGACGTCAAGAAACTAAATACGAAATTATGATTGGGGGAAATTCAACAAAACCAAACTGAATCAAACCTTCGCTGCCCAAACCCGTTTATACTGCTGTAAAGCTTTGACAAAATTAAACGCAGCTGAAATTATATGGGAAGAATTACATCTGTGTTTCTCAGGGCGCGTACTTTATTAGTAATTAAGCTATAGTTAGCATGCTATTTAGGCACGGCTGCTTGTAATAAGGACACTGTGACTACGCCATTAATTACATTTAAATCCTAGCTATCTTCGGCCGATCGCTCTGCTAATATAAAGCACAATACAGCCAGGCAGGCTTAGAAAAGCTAGCAGCAGCAGATTGAATTCTACTTACCAGATCGATTTTAAATCGATCTACAGCAGCGTCTCACCGCGTAGTAAAATGTCAACAATACGAAAGGACTCATCGCATACTATATCTTCACGGTGAATAGTTAATGCCATGGACGGTAATATGGGTAAAGAAACTTGATTGATTGAGCTATACCTATCTAAAGTTGACCTATACTCGATCACTGTTCATGTGGTTTGTTTTTGGAACTGAACGAAAAAGCTGAGCCTGAATCATCTCCCATCTTATCCAGAGAAATACTGCACAGCCGTGCTCGAATAATCCATCTAGAAATCGGAAGAGGAATTTGTTCTTCTTAATCGCGATCAGAACTAATTATGAAATTTGCAGAATTGTGGAAAAGAACAACCTCAAAATCAGTTGTACTGATTTCTTAACTTTTCCTAAAGAAAGTTCTGGTAATAGTTGATATCCCTGCGCGCGATGTCTGTAAGCTAAGGATGTAAGCTCTTTGGTGTCGGCGTCGGGATGTAGTTGACAAACTTACGGCAGAAACATAAGACAGCTCTTAATGTGCCATGGTGAAGCCAATGAAGTGAGTGGTTGTAGCTGTGGGAGCTGGGGCACGGCCAGCGATATGAGGTTTTGGAAGCGACGTGATATGCTGGTGGTATCCTGATTGAACCCAAGTATTCGGCATGGTGTACGTAATCGGGGTAAGTTGAATGCATGATGAATATGGCGTGTTGGTAGTGGTACATGAGCAGTCAGGTTCCAGCTCTGCAAGAAGGGGGCCCCCCAATCCGCCGTTGGTCGTGCAAGTTGAAATGTTGAAAGGAAGTGGAATGGAGGTGTCATGAATAATTGACTGAACGACTTGCGACGGGACAGGAGCAAGGGTCGCCGGAAGACTTGATGCAGGGTAAAAGATGGGGTTCTGCGCTTCTATCGTTGTCGGATCAATTGTGCAGAATGAACCCTCACCACGGCTCCACGTGCCTGCTTCGAAAGTACTGTATGCAAGATACTTGGTCGGCCAGGTCCTGCCAATCGTTAGATCATTTATCACATATGTACAGGGAAGATAGAGAGATTTACAGAGGTGTACCGCTCGATTGCCACGTGATTGATGTCGAACTGGCTTCGATAGAGGGGAGGCAGTAGCGGCTGGAGGTATGGGTGGTAGAGCCATCTGGACCCACAGTAGTGTATTGAACGAATTCGGGCGTAGTTGTGATGTAAAACACGTCAAGGCAGTAAACCGTGCCAGGGTATGAGAGTAGAGTTGGTTTGACAGCTTGAAGGACACATCCCGTGCATTTTGGTCCAATGGTGACAACGCCAGGCAAGGTTTTCGATGGAAGCGGGCCTAGTTGAGATTCTGAGGAGGCGAGACGGGAGGTCCCCTGCGGGATAGCGTGAACGGATAAGACCGTGAGAAAGAGGGCCACCAAAATGAATGAATGCATCCTGAGCTGTTTGAAGTTGTCACAGAGGAGCCAAGCTTGGTGAGCGTCTAGCAAGAGATGCAGATGCAGAAATTTATATCCAACATTCCCTGTGGGCGTCTTATGTTCCAATTTTGCTGTGGAAGTCTCGCGGTCCATTTGGGAGACGGACGAACGTCGAAGCCAGAGAAGACCAGATCTCACGCATTCCTTACTGTACTTTGTGTTCCTGAACAGCGGTTGCCAACAGCTGAAAGCCACAGGTGTACAATTGTGTAAAATACGGCGCCTGCCGTTCGATCTGGCTTATGCACCAGTGACAAGAAAGGAAATACGTGGTTGGATCACAATATTTGCTTCAAGTGATAGTTTCTGGGGGCCAAAAAATCAACACTAAAGTGAGCTGATCCAATTACATTATCTCCGGAATTTGCGCGACGACTGCTAGCAAGTTTCGCAGTGCGACACTCATTCCTCGCTGTTTGTCTCAAGCCCTCAATTCGTTCGTATGATCAGCAAAACACGTGAAACATGCGGAGAACTCCTTTCGCAGGGTCTTGTCACACCTGCGACCGATGATCCTCTTTAGGGCGGCACAAAAGAGAAGATACGTGGATCATAGTTAAGCGCTGATGGCAAGAATTGGACAGGTGAAATGGCCTAATCGCGATACGGTAGGTGGGATGGCCAAACCGGGGTTTATCGTTCGTTCAACATGCTCTGGCGGTGAGGCGGGTGAGTTGCATTGCTGCCTGCGAGTCACCTTGTGTGGTATCAGTGGTCTTGCTGCGGCGCCTCATTACCCCGCTTTACAGCCTCTCTGGCGGTACCTGAATTAAGCAGCATACAAATTAGTGAAACGGAGGCTGGTGAAACTGAGAAGGCTGCAACAGCATAGCATTTGGGCTCCTGCGTCTTTCGGGCTAAGCTGTCCTGGTTTCTCTATGCTCCAGGTATGACAGTCAAGCGTTTGTCGGCTTCAGCCGAAGTAACCCTCAAGAAGCTTCAATTGTTCACCGTAATAACTTCTGGAACATGCGATTCAAACGTTCTAAATTCCCATTACGTGGTGACTGTGCACTCCACACACATTTTCAGCCTGCTGCCTGTAAGGGGTCGAACGTACAGAGTCTGGTTTAAACTGTGGCACGGTGACGTCTCGTCGCACGGGCTTTGCGGTACAATATTCACCGCAGAGACTGGAGACATCCTACGCGTTGGCGTTGTACCACATGCCTGATCATTTTGGCGCGCTCGGCTGGACTTGCCCACAAAACCCACGCAAGTAGTGTTACAATCGTTTTGAGCTGAGTGCCTATCAGGCGCTTTGATGTGAGACGCCATTATTCTCTATCAGCCTAAAAAACGTCCGTGTTCGGTTTGTTTTTTCCCTTTCCCTAACATCCTACCTTGCTCAATCCCCATAAAATCAATCGGTTTCCTATATTCATCGTTTCCATTCATCTCCACTCCCAAACCGTTTACATTTCACTGGTGCCCATCTTTGTAAGGCCTGACTATGCAGTAGATCGAGCTTCCTTAGCCTCCCACTCAACACTCCCTCGACAGCGCACATGACTGCCAATCCGACCCCGACGCCGTACCTCGCCCCCCCAACTCAGGAATGGGACGGGGTCGATGGAAATTGGTCGACGTTCCGCATATCCGTCGGCAGCGTGCCTGGCCAGAACTTCCGTGTGCTCGTCTCCACACGTGCAGGCTTGCTATGGGTGCCTTTCCAGGGTGCATGCGATGGCCATGATGGTAGCTGTCCATCCTCACGTGGCGTGGAGCCCTTCCAAGGCAAACAGGGCGATGGATTCCAGACAAACTCATCAGAATGGGATGGCCAAAGCATTTGGGATCTTGGTCTTGAGGACAGACTCTATCCCAAACACACGACCGGTAAATACGGCTTTGACAGAGTTCGCTTGGGGTTTAGTGACAACATAGATGCTCTTGAAGTGAGCAAGACGCTGGCAGTAGCCTATTGGGATGAGGATTACTGGTTGGGCTTACTGGGAATGGGCGAAGTGAACACCACCCTAAAAGATGGAAAGGCCGGTACGAGCTTCATCCAGGACTTGAACAGCACCACCCGAATCCCGAGTATATCCTATGGATATACAGCCGGTGCTTATTACCGTAGGTTCTAGACTCCAACTTGGGAAGACAAACTTTGACTTGCCACTCAGGAAACACGAAAGTGCCCGGAAGCCTGGTGATTGGGGGCTACGACCAATCCCGCTCCCAACCCTCAAAACACAACTTCTCCATCCCTCAAGACAATCAGCAATCTCTTTCCGTTGTTATCCAAGCTATCGACACGAATTCCACTCTTTCGAACCCGGGGCCTCGGCGTCTGCTTACCAACAGCCATACTTCGATCATCGATTCCACAGTCTCACAACTCTGGCTCCCTGAAGATGTCTGCAACAACTTTGCAACGGCTTTCGGCCTTACCTACAACGCAACAGCCAATTACTACCTGATCAATGAAACAATCCATGACATTCTCGTCAAACAGAAGCCAACAATCTCCATTACGGTAGGGAAACCGGGAGACCCCGATGCCAAGGACGGCATCCAGATTGACCTACCCTACGCGGCATTCGACCACTACATCGTGCCTCCAGCCTACCCAAACGTGACGCGTTACTTTCCCATCCGTCAAGCAAAGAATTCCACACAGTACACCATCGGTCGCGTTTTCTTGCAGGAGGCCTACCTAACCGTCGACTACGAATCGTCCACATTTACACTTGCACAAGCCCGCTTCGAGGATCCGATGCCGGATAGGGATATCCGCACTATTCACTCCAAAAGCTATGTCCCTCCCTCTACGCCATCCTCATCACTCAGCGGGGCAGCCAAAGCCGGCGTTGCCATCGGTATCATCGTCAGCTTTATTCTCGCCATCGGCATCGTCTACATGTACTGCTGGAGGCCACGGCGCCAGAAGAAGACACACAAGAAGCGACCCAGCATTGCCAGTCAAGCGCCGACGTATCAGTCGTCGGCAGAGCCACCGCCACACTACTACCGCGAGGCCAAGCCGTATGACCCCTGGGCCACCATGCCGCAAGAGCAGCACGCGGAACACGGTCAGCGACATCACCAGCTCTCGGTCTCAGAGATGCCTGCTGGAGCGGACGGCCACCAAAGGAGGCCGGAGCTGGACGGCAGCGGCGTCGGTGGTGGGTCCTATGAGCTTGCAGCCCCAGTGAAGGAGAGGGAGGAAGATGTTGAGGTGCATGAGATGGGTGTCGATCATAAGTCTGAGACTTCTGTTAGCCAGGATCATGGTCGTGCGATGGGCGAGGAGGGAGAAAGCAATGCTTCGGAACGGAGGCCGGCTGGGCGGAGGATGTCTTCGCTCGCCCTGCCCTCACCACCTTGAACTCTGCTTATTCACTTGCGTTTTTCTTCCATCGTCTCTTGTATTGTTGTTCTGTATCTTTACATGCGACTGCTCAGGTTGTCTTGCCAAGGTCTGAGTTCAGACCGTTGATTGAATGTACTTAAAGAACAGAAATGATCAATGATAATTATATTCATTACACTACTTCAATGTTGAGCACCAGTTGGCTCATACGTAAAGCGATCAAACCGAGCTCCAAGCAATTAATAACCTCTGATGGACTGTGTTCACGTTCACCGAGCTCGTAGAAGCCAAAAAAAACTACAGACAGTGGGACCTACGGTAGGAAGTTCCAGCAAATGACGCCATGTTAGATGCGGGACTTGGTCGGGTATCATGGGATAGGGTTCAATCACCTCAGCTCATCCCCACTTTTGTTTCGCAGGGTCATCATCCTCTGCCGCTTCCCGACCGCCACACTGTACGACAGTGCCGCACTCTATTTTGTGCTTTGCCGAAAATGCGCCTTCGACGCCCAGGCAGGTTTGTTTCTTGACTCAAGTACAAACCAATTTCAACTGCATCGCTCTGCGTCAGGCTGTCACAACATGGGGCCAGAACAATTCCATCGCTGAACGCCACCGCACATCTCCGTATGTACAACTGTGCTGGTGTCGCCTGCTTCTTTCTCTCGGAAGAGGCTGACGTGGAGAAACGTGCGCCGGATGATCTCGGGTATCACATCGACAGCCGCTGCAGATTGCTGGACACAAGGGCAACACAGAATTTGCCACGCTCCTTTTGGATACAGGGGGCTAGAAGTGTAACCGGTCAGCCCGGCATTTCATTATGCCGCTGAGGGTTGCAGCCAGGGGTGGGTTCGCCAGCCTTGTTTCTGATATGCTGCCTTCATGGGCTGAGCCGAAGGGCTGGTGCAGCTAGACACGTGGTAATGCTCTTCTATCAGCTACGTCACACTGAAACAAATAGTCGTCAACGTGCGTTTCGATAGCGGATGCCTTGGGCAATACATAATTTGCAGAGCTCTGAAAGGAACCCAGCCCTGGGTAAGTGAAGTGCTACGATGTTCGCGGAGCGTTTCACACTGGTGGGCCCATCAAGAGGTTTTTCTTTCATATTCATTGATGTAAGCATATATCTACAGCTTTATGATCCAGATATAGCCAAAGGGGCCATTGAAAATGCGGCAATTAAAACAAAAAGCCTCTGATAGACTACTTTCGGTCGTTGAGAACGGGCCGAGGCTTGACGCTGATGCATCTCATTGCCCAGTCCGACATTTATTAACCCTCGGCTCCTTTTGGTCCATACGTGAGCTAGCATCCTCAATGGAAAACACTGCTGGCGAGGTGTTGGGATGTTGTTAAGCTCTTTTTATCACTGAGTGCTGATGAAACTGAAGCATATTCAAGGTGGCTGGATTCCGTTCATACATTTCATCGGTATCCAATACCGGTCTCTTACAGCCTCTCGTTTACAAAAATCGTCAAGGCTTAAGATACTTTTGTGTACTCTCTCAGACCGCTGGACGCCATTGCATCGAGCCACGCAATTTCTGTCATTTCACCACCAAAGGAAAACGGGCGTACAGTTCTATTAGCTCTAGACATAGTGTTGCATAAAATCTTCAATTATTGAGTACCCATCAAATTAAAGTCTGTGGAACTACAGCCTGGCGCTTGGCTTCTGCTGCTGAATTGCCTCCACCACCTCCTTCGCACCTTCCTCTCCAGAACAAAGAGCACCTTCCATGTAGCCTTTCCACTCCTTGGAAAACTCAGTTCCCACAAAGTGTACATTGCCCACAGGCTTGCCGTACACAGAATCGAACTTGGTGTAGTGCCCAATCGCATGGACCGGAGCCAGAGCGCCCTTGCTGTACGGTTCATGCTTCCAGATCTGCTCGAAGAACTCAATGGGGCGGTAGACGTCCGAGTCGGGGCCAACATCGTACAGCGCAGCCAGCTGCTCGAGCACGACCCTCCGCCGCTCATGCGGGTACAGCTTCCCCCACTTCTCTCCCTCATCGCCATTAACGAAGCACGTCAGCGCGTAGAACCGCTTCTCGTCAACACTCGTATCCCGCGCGACGATGACCGGGCCCTTGTAGCTCATGACGAAGCCGTTGTAGCCGAGGTCGCGCCACCACGGCTTGTCGAAGCAGACGATGGCCTTGTTGTAGTGGCCCAGCAGCGTCGAGTTGGCGACTTCCTGGACGGCCGCGGGCAGGCGTGGCGAGATGTTGAGGTCCTGGTACAGGGTGCTGGGCAGCGAGATGATGCATTTCTTGCCGACGAATGTCTTGCCTGTTGTCGTGGTGACGGTTACGCGGGACTTTTGGTCGTCGATGGAGGCTACTGGAGACGACAGGTGGATGTTGCTGCTTCCGACCAGGCCGGCCAGGCCGATGGGGATTTGCTGAGCGCCTGTGTTGCCGGGTCAGCTGGTGGTCGCTGCTTTCAAGGGATTCTCGACTTACCCGTCGTGATTCGCATGTAGTTGCCGCCAGTATGGTCGTCTGCGCGAACGGCCAGAAGTCCTTTGTTGCGGCGGCAGTAGTCGATGAACCATGCGGCTGACTCCTGGGACGACTCGAGGCCGTGCATGACGCGGGCCCAAACGTTGATCATCTGCACCGTCTTCGGGCCAGCACCGAGGTTGCGGACATATTGGTCGAGAGTCACATTGTCGTCTTCGGGGCGGGGGCTCTCCTGACGCAACGAAGCAGCTTGTACGTGGTCGCGGATGAATTCCAGGTTCTTCTTTTCCTCGGGAGTGAACTGTTCGGCGTGTCAGCAGCGAGTAAGAAAAGCAAAATCGATTCCCTGAAAGATGGGGTCCTACCTCCGGAGTGATGCCAAAAGGGTACACAATTCTCTCTCCTTCCTCCGTCTGCATGACGGCCTTTCCATCCAGTCTCTGCTTAACCACTTGCAGGCCGAACTGCTCGACGTAAGACCAGACCCGCTTCTGCAGCGTATCATTAACCCAAGCAGCTCCCAAGTCGGCACACCCTCGTTTTGAAGCCAATGGCACACTCCAGACCTTTCCTCCAACACGGTCCCTGGCTTCGACCACGACGACAGACAGCCCCGCCTTCTGGGCAGAATACGCCGCTTGAAGACCACTCAGCCCGGCACCGACAACTACAACGTCGAACATGGTCACGGCAAGGCGTTAAAAGTGATGCAAAAGGGCGGGTCTCTAGTGTAGCAATGATGCTTTGGAAGATAATGAGTTTTGAGGAGTGTAGGGCTTGCAATCTTTGGAATGTCCGTTTTAAGAAGATAGTTCTGAGCCTTCCGATCGCATTTGCTTACCAGAAAAGGCAGTTTCTGGCGCATGCGATCTACATTCCTCCATCCCGCGCATCGGGATCCTCGTGCTTTCCTGGCGTGAATTGGAGAATAAAGAGGGCTGCATCGGATGCTCTCCGAGCGTTGTCATGCGGGGTTGGCCTCGTCGTGCGCATCACCCCGCGTTTGTCCCGATCCCTGCAAAATGCTCGGCTGCCGATCCCGCCTTATCTCTCGGGCGCAAGCAGAGAAATATTGATCTCTAGTTGCTGATGTCTATGGTTTCATTGTGCCATTTGTGATTCGTTTGTCAATATGCAAAGTGTCGTTTCACCTACACATCTTCTGCAATCTGTTTGAACAACCCGACCAAGCAAGAATCACGAACATGGCAATGGACCACACAATAGTCCCATGTCGTAAGGTAGCAAATCTGAATTGCTGATGAAGCGGGCTGGCTACGAACCTAAAGGCGGATGACGAGCTTCCCCACCTGCTTGCCTTGCCAGATAAACTCTATCGCCTCGTCCGCCTTATCAAATGAATAAATAGAGTCTATGATATCGTTGAACGTCATTTGCGTGGCAGACAGAGCGGCGACGAGGTCGTCCATATCCTGCTTTGACCCAGCATTGATTCCTCTGTTCTCCGAGTTAGCACCGCCGACAACAGTACAGTAGTTTCTCACCTCAAATTCACTCTCCTATCAATCAGAAGTGGGAGGAGCTCTGACAACTCGTTCACATCCTGCTTGCTGAGATAGCCGACCTGGCTAATCACGCCGCCGCGCCGCGTGCACTTCAAGCTCTTCACAAGCGATTGCGTTCCGCCAACCTCGATCACGAGATCAACACCAGCGCCATCCGTGAGCTTGAGCACCTCCTCGTGCCACGCGGGGTTCTTGCCGTAGTTCACGGTCAACAGCGGCGGGCTCGGAAACTTCTCGCGCATGCTCTTGAGCTTGTCGTCACTCGACGAGCTCAGGATGACCTTCAGCCCCGCCGCCCGCGCGAGCTTTAGCGCGAACATGCTGACTCCGCCGGTGCCTTGCAACAAAACATCAGCGAATGCCCGCCTCCCAGCCGTCATCGACGTACCTTGAATCAAGACGGCCTTGCCGAAGCCGACGTCCTTCAGTGCGGCCCAGGCAGTCACTCCAGCGCAAGGGATGATGCTCGCGGCGACCCAGTCCAGGTGGGCTGGCAGCTTGCAGACCTTCTTCTCGTCGAAAACCAGATAGTCCGCCAGCACGCCGTCCTCGTCGGCAGCCAGCCACGACCGTGCCGTTTCGCGCCCGGTCAGGTTCTCCGTGTCGACGATGGGAGCTACACGGTCGCCAACCGACAAAGTTGTTACCCCATCGCCCGCGGCTATCACTTCGCCGGCCGCGTCGTTGCACGGCACGCCATGTGGAGTCACCGGCCAGGGGTTTCCGCCGTTTACAATGTTGGCGTCGCGGTAGTTGAGCGACACGGCGTGGACTTTGATCAAGACGGCGGTTGTGTGCAGGGGGAGGGGGAGAGCTTCGCTGACGAGTTTCACCTTCGGCGTGCCGGGTGTGTGGTCGTCGGTCCGGCGGTAGGCTTGGCGGGTTGTGACGGAAACGTTGGCCATGGCTGCTTCCTCAAAAGAGCTGTTTTTTCTGACATCGTGAATCTCTCAAGACATGGTGAGTTTTTCTTTATATTGAGCATTATAAATCACACTGCATGACAAATCCATATGACGTACTGGGAGGGAGGGGTTAAAAACATGGGAATGAGGGGCCTCGGGAGCGCGGTCCGACCCGCAGACTCGGCTCCGGCATCCGAAAGCCACCCGGTTTCGGGATTCCCGAACGCCCTGATCCTCTGCATTTTATAAGCTGCGGAAAGCGTTGCCTCAAAGGGTTTCAGTATCCTCAGAAACCGGCATGAGAGAAACGAAATCAGTCATGATCGAACGACTCCATGACTACGAAAAGCAGGTCCTCTAAAAGTAGCTAGCCACAGGCTCTCCCAGCACGTCCAAGCGAGGCGCAATCCCGAGACCCGGCGCGCTCGGCGCCACCACATGGCCGTCGTGGAGAGGAAAGTCTCCATCCGCCGTCTTGAGCGTCACCATGTCCCGGCATTCCAGAATGCACCGCAAATAGCGTTTCGGCACCGTCTGACCTAAATGCACAATGGCTGCAAACGCAATGTCGGACCCAACCGTATCCTGAACACTGATGGTGTAGCCCGCCGCAATACAAATGTCCCGCTGGCGCCGGCCCCTGGTGAGACCGCCGGCCTTGGAAATCTTCAGCCCAATCCCATCCGCAGCGTCATCCGCGGCGAGCTGCACGATGGACGCGTCGTCCGTCGCCAGCTCGTCGAAGATGATCGGCACGTCCGTCCTGCGCTTGAGCGAGACGCTCTCCCGCCACGTCGCGCAGGGGCTCTCCAGCACGAAATCCAACCCACCCGGCAGCAGCCTTAGCATGCGTAAGGCAAACTCGACGGTCAAACCGCCATTAGCGTCGACGAGGAAGAACTCGCCCGGCTTCTTATCCGCCAGCGACGCCGCGATGCGCGCCGCATCCGCCGCCGGCTCGTCTCCCGCAATCTTGACCGAGTGGCCCACCGCGCCGTACTTGGCGCGGTACTCATCGACGCGCGCGCGCATCGCCTGCGGCTCGTCCACGCCGATCGACGTGATGATGGGCATGCCCTCGCCCGTCCTTCCGCCGAGCAGCTCGCACACGGGCAGGCCGACGGATTTGCCGAAGAGGTCCCAGCACGCGACGTCGAGGGCGGTTTTGGCCGCCTCGTGGCCGGCGAGCGCGGCGTCCATGGCGTCGTTGACGCGGTCGACGCGTCGCGGGTCCAGGCCGAGGAGCGCGGGCGCCATGGCCGCGATGCCGGTGCGGACGCCGGGCGCGTGGGCGGCGACGTAGGTCGTGCCGAAGGGCGTGCTCTCGCCCCAGCCTTCGAGGCCGGTGTTGGTGGTGATGCGGACGATGGTGGCGTCGAAGCTGGTGTAGGTGCGGTTGCCGGAGAGGCGGTAGACGCCGCCGGCGTAGGGGAGCGGGACGCGGAAGACGTCGATGCGAGAGATGGTTAGGTCGGAGGACATGGTGGCTGGGGTTTTGGGGAGATGTGTGGAGGGTTTGATGTAGCCTGGTGCTCTGTTAGGAAAGACTTTGTTGTAATGTCCTGTGGTGCTTTAAGTTGATTGATGTCCCGACCCGGATGAGAAGACTGCAGGGTTCGGCGAAGCTTCCGAGCTTAGAAATTCATGAGTGGAAAACAATGCCTTCCTGAGCATTCCGAGGATATTCAATAAAGAATATCCTCCCAACCGGATAATCAACCCACCTGTCTATCTTTGCGTATCTGGCACAAGGCAGAACTTAGCATCGTTTGTCATAGTGGGAATCTGTATGGCTGGTCAGTGCTGTTCTTAGGGCACCTAACCAACGTGTGAAAAGGCTTCTCATTGTGAATCGCGGCCTAAGTGCAGAACGACTTATCTTTGTGTCAATACGTAAACAATACCAAGTATGGAATGTTTCTGTTGAGCCTCGAATACGGATACAAAGTCTCGAACGAATCGTGTAGTGAAAGGTACAATGACATTTCTAGAAGCTCTCTCTATTAACAAATTTGATCAACACAGTACGCGTGCCTACTGTATCCCAGTGCCTTTTCACGATCCATAAAATTGATAACGGGGATGAAGCTTTCTACATATCGAGTCATACTTTAATCCCTGCTAAAAATCCTTTTCTCCACGTCGATATTGGTCCTGGGTTCATTGTCTATGGCAAATGTGCACTTGAAGATACAATGTAATTGATGCACCCGTAGCTATACCATAGCAGCATGTTGGTGGCCCGAAACCGGTTCGCTCTGACTAATTGACTGCACATACTTCAGGGTGGTCGCTGCTCACAAGACACAAGGACTGTGCCGGAATGCCACCATCATTCACCGGCCCAGCTCTGATTGCTGTCCTAGGATCATCGCCCGAGCATTGGTTTGCTCCTTGAATCGACATGTTGATGAAATCAGAACCTTTTATACATGAGTTGCCAGTGAACCCGCCTCCGAAATGGGGATCCTTGTCTGCAATGACAAAAGCACAGCCATTTCTAGAGGCCACGACGCACCATGATCCAAGGAGCTCACCATTCTCGTTATAATTTTGGCCGTGGGATATGCAATTCGTGTCTGGGTCTGAGGTGCAAATTTCGATGCTGGAGTCAAGGCGCTGGTTCTGAACGGTTACTGAGCCCTCAGGCCAAAGACAGCTCATC
Organism: Lasiodiplodia gonubiensis; assembly: GCA_009829795.1. Taxonomy (NCBI): domain Eukaryota; kingdom Fungi; phylum Ascomycota; class Dothideomycetes; order Botryosphaeriales; family Botryosphaeriaceae; genus Lasiodiplodia; species Lasiodiplodia gonubiensis. The sequence continues at coordinate 166,182 of RHKH01000067.1, read as the reverse complement.
ATCTGGGAGCCGGAACCATCGCGACTTTCACCGCAGTCAATGGTACCATCATTCTTTGAAGGAGTTATGACCGGGAGCGGAGCTTTCAGTGGGTGGTCCGAAAGGAAGGGCTCATGCTTTGTGCCCTCACCGTTTATCGGTCGAAAGCCAGTCTCGTAGAACTGCCCAAAGTCTGGCCCGTTCCACCAACCTTGATATGTTCAGTATTTGCTCAGATGTAGAGGGAACGTAGCGTACCTTTATTGGGCCCATTATCAATGCACTTCTTGATGATATTCTCCGTGCTATCCCAGCACTGCTGCCACTGGTCTCCTTGCGAAGGGGTTCCACGATAGATCCATGCTTCTATATTCCCATCAATGTCAATAGAGATTTCGCAGTCCGTTTTGCCATCATTTTGGTAAAGGATTACAGCGTCGCTGTTGATGCCAGCAGGTACATCACATCTGTCATTACACACAACTGAATGATAATTAATGTCTGGTCTCGGAGCTGGGGTTGTCCGGCTTACTTTCTCGTAACCGGTAAATCAGAGTATCAGGATCGATCTCCCCGGTTTCAGTTCCCATTCTTGCTGGCACACTCTCGACACTGTTACCCCAGCATGTCACCTTACTTGGATCAGGGGCCGGGGGCGGTGGCATGCTGGAAACGTCTGGAAGGCCAGCAAGTATAGCTCCGGCGGCTGCAATGTCTTCATCTGTAAATGCTTGGTATGGTTGAGGCTCCTTGGTATCATCCCAACAATCGCAGTCTTTCCAAAGATCGTTTCTGTCGGCGAGCTGATTTGAGGCTCAGTCTGCTGCTTTGTACGTCCTCGTACAATCGGTTGAGAACTTACGCCTCGGCATTTTCCTTCTCCATTATCACCTCCACACTCGCTACATCCTAGTTCCTTGTCGGCAGGCGGGCATTGATTGTCCTCTGTACAATCGCAATCTTGCTTCGGGCCCTTTTCGCTCTCAGCAAATAATTATGTTCAGCCAAGAGACGAACTTACCTGAGTGCATTTACCTCCATCATCTCCCTTGCAACTCTCATCCGAACAAGTGGGTAACTCACCATTTGTTTCACATTCGTCCTGGCAAGGACATCCAGCCTGAAATCTACGGTCAGTCAAACTTTGGGTAGAAACTAACAGAACGCACTGCATACATTGTCCCCTGCTTGACACCATGATTGGATTCCCTCACATTCCGAGCATTTCCCCATTAAAGATGGGCATTCCTTCTTCGGGTTAGGTGTACCAGGTGGTGGAATAGGGAAGCCAGCTGGAGGAATCGGAATTGGGATTATCGGAGGGGGGATGTCGATACTGAAGAGTCAGGTTAGCATATGAGTACATAGGTTTGTAATGGTTATGAGCATACCCGCCATCCTTGCCACATTCACAACCTTTGTAAGGACTGCTGTAACTCGATGACAGTCCCAGGCACTTGTTATTCCCATCATCCCCACCACAATCTCCGCAATCCGATATCGCATCGGATGGACAACAAGCACAATGAACAAACCCACTTTTTCCTGCTGAATCCTTGAACGGTGTTTTGTTGTCACAAACACCTAGAATCGCATTTTGTCCTCCGCAGCGCTCATCCTCGCATCGCGCAGTATCTTCCCCATTATTCTCTGGGCACACATTTGCCCCATCTGTCGGATATACTCCACCGTCCGAATCGCAAGAGCACCCTTGGTAGGCCACGTTGGTGGAACCTGTTCCAGCACATATGCCACCGCCAACGTCGCCTCCACATTCCGAGCATGCTAAAGAGTCGAAGGCAGGACAACATCCACAAATAGGGAAGCCCTCCGAAGTCTGAATGTGGCAGACTCCATCCTGGGGGATATCCACGCAAGAGCTTTCTGTGCATGTAACTGGAACAACTTTCAGTAACTTATCATCTCCTTACTTTATAATCACTTACATGGTGCCTGTCCATGATTCTGGGGGCATGGTCCAGAATCCGGCGGAAAGGTCAGTTGCTGCCGTGGAAGCAGCCTTGTTTCGACATCATATACACCAACAGCGTCGCTAACTCGTGCAGTGCAAATACAGACTAAAAAGCCTTTCAGGAGGTATCCCGCCATTCTTGATGGAAAGGGTGATGTGTGGAATTATCCTGTGATCTGGCTACCTGCAAAGACTAATAAATAACGGATAGGTACCGAGTCCTAATTCAAGTTTTTTCGACATCCAAAAATAGGAATGCGGTCGTGTAGTACAAATATCTTTTGATGCTCAGCTGAAATCGTATGACCGGCGCCGTGGCGGCTCCCCGCATTAAGCCACCAACCTGTTTTCGTCCTGTCACGGGGTAATCATAACGCCCTAAGCATTTATTATCTCTTCGATGAACCTAATGAGTATTGGTGGCTGAGTGCGTCTCGCCCTTGAGCGCTGGGAACAGGAATTGTGATCCTAAATTTATAAAAATACTATTCGTAGTAAGACAAAAATAGAAGTCACCTTCTGACCCGCGGTTTAAGCATGCAAGCCAGCATGCAAGATATTCAGCTCCTCACAATTCTTGTATCTACAGTGAGACATATCTTACGACTGGTATAAATTTCCTCTACACCCATTATCCTCTTCAGGTATAAAGCGACACTCACAGGCGCTTTAGAGAGATAACAATCCGGCAACACATTACTACTAACTACCTTCGCTAGAACGTTAGTCGGTCTCGAAAATGATGCACCCTTATCATTTCATGAGAAACTTTCTGGGAATTGTTTTGCTTCTTCCACACGCAATTTCTTGTCAGGCTTTGACGTATTGGAAACACATGAGCTGTGGCCCGTACGATGGTGTCGACAGAGCTATCGAAGAAGCCATATTCATGGCCGGTAAAGCAGATGCCAGACTGGGAGATTCAAACGACGGAGACATTGCTACCACCTTCTTCACTGTCTTCAGAACGGAAACATCCAACGCAGATCCATTTAAGAGAGTCCGAGGTAGATCTTCATTCCCCACGTGAAAGAGCTGGCGTCGCTAACAGCGAAGTATCAGGTATCCTGAGCGGTATCTCTCAATTCACAGCTGTGCCTACTCGGGAGGACTCCGACATCCGCATTTATTGCGATCAGGATGACCGATGGACACTACAGGACGACCGGAAAGAGGATGAAGTGAAGAATTCACAGCGAGACAAGAAGAAACAGATCTGGCAAGATGAAGTTAACAAAATACGGTATCGGGGCCCGCCGGGCTGCAAAGATGGGAACACGCTTGCTGAAGTCTTTGACCGGGTATGGAGAAATTCTGGCCAAGAAAGGGAAGGCAGAGCAACTATGACGATTTGTGACCCGGATAGATATGCTAAAGACAACCTCAATACGCTAGAAGAGCAAGGCGACAAGGATTTCAGCGAGTTGTCTTTGAGTGACGGAGTGCTGAGTGAGCTTCTTAGTGTTACGTTTCTTCATGAGGTAAGTTACCCTATAAGGGCAGATCTTTACAAGTGTAATGATGCTCACGCGCTCCAGTTTACTCATGTACCTAGATATGACAGTAAGTATGACCTCTTTCGGCATCCGTTAGTAAGCCTCTATTCTGATACAACACAGCTCGAGATTTCGAATATGGGTGGGAGAAGTCTATAGGGATTTCTGTCGGTAAGGCAATACGAAATGCGGATAGCTACGGTAATTTTCATTTAAAAGTCTCGGACGATAAAATGCATCGCTAATAGGCTATCCCCACTAACAGCATTCTTCGGCCTTCTCTCCCTATTGCTTGACAAAGGGTTCATGTTGAGTGCGGTGGAAGCCGAAGCTCAGATAGGGACTTTGGTGCGGACTGTTATGGATAATACCAAGCGTTGGATCAATAACAAGTTGCGGAAGCGGTGCAGACAGCACTCCTTCAGATGGTCTGAGAGAGCATGTGGCTTCTTTGATGTCCAGTCACTCACCTGAAAGAGTCTTGACTGTAATCCTTAGGGTTTGGCTTTCTTTTGACGTCTTTAAGGGATATTCTACTGGGCTACACGACGCAGAGGGCATTACACAGAGCTCTTTATAGTTGAATTAATACTACTGCTCCGGAATTTGGAAGAAGTCTATAACTTACTCTAGCCTGCCTTTTGATCCATGGTCGTTCTTTTTCTTCGAAAAGTCGGCTGGAAATACTGCAAAAAAGAATTTAACAGTGGTAGATCGAAGCGCGTAGCCACGAAAGAAGGAGACAGGGCATATCGGCCTTGTTAAGAAGGTTGCCCGGCTAAGTTCGGCGCTGATGTACCATTTGAAGCTCGTTCGGAGGGTGTACATCATTTGCGTGGCGATCTTTGGATGCGGCAGCGGAGCGAATTGCGATTTCGATCACACTTTCGGTCAGCCTCTCCGCAGCGATTTGCAGCCATGCTTGACACCACTTTCCCCGCGTCATCAAAGCTTGTGTGCATATTATTGAACCTTGCATTGCTGCATGAATCCAATCATCTTACTTTCCAATAATCAATCGTCAAAGTAACTATTTCCGAAGAGTTTCCCAATGAAGCTACTTACTTGATTTGGTATACTAGATGCAAATACTTATAAGAATGCACAGGAATAGCCTCTACAGTATCGCTATTCTCCAGTCAACTTTCAATTTCACAGTCAATTTGGCTATTCGCAACTTCGAAGATGACTTCAGTTCAAACCATGCCGCAAAATACCGACCTCTCCAACCTTGAGTTACACGTCAATGACGGGCCTCTCGATCCGTCAGGCGTCGCCCTTCTTCGGCAGTCACGGCCAGACGAGCCGCTTGAGGAACTACGCCACAGGTACCACGACGAGGGCTATCTCTTCATCAAAGGTCTCCTCCCCCGAGCCGACGTTCTCACCGCGCGAGAGCAATACTTCTCCACGATGGAGCCATCCGGCGTGCTCGCACCCGGCAGCAACCCGGTCGACGGCATCTTCGACGGCGCCAAAGACGCAGCCGACTTCCCCGGCATCGGCGCCAACGCCGCGGGCGCCAGCGGCCGACCGGGCGGCGGCAGCAACTTCGTCGACCTGGCGCTCAGCGCGCACTACGCGCCCTGGTACGCCGACGGCCTCTGCCAGCACCCGGCGCTGCTCGCGTTCGTCAAGCAGCTCACGGGATGGGGCGAGCACACGCTGCCGCTGCAGCGCACGCTGCTGCGGAACAACGTCCCCGGCAACCGCGCGATCGGCGTGCACTACGACCAGATCTTCCTGCGGCACGGGGAGGCGACTGCCGTCACGGCGTGGGTGCCGATCGGGGATGTGAGGCTGGAGGGGGGAGGGTTGGTGTACCTCGAGCACGGTATGTGTGGGTGCGTTGCCGGAGTGCGGCGCGCGCTGGCAACTGACGAATCGCAGGGGACGAGCTCGGCCGGCGGTTCGAGGAGGACTTCGCGAAGCAGGCGGCTGCTGCCGGATTCAGCGAAGAGGAACGCAAGGACGCGTTCAACCGCAACATGATGACGACCGGGTTCCTTGCCGATGGGCCCGCCGAGTTTGCGCGGCAGCACGGCGGTCGGTGGCTCCTGGCGGCGTACGAGGCGGGCGACGTCGTCTTCCACAAGCCGCACATGATCCACGCGTCTACCATCAATAAGGATCCGGAGAACCGGATCAGGCTCGGCACGGATTTGCGGTTTGTGAATGCGTCACGGCCTTATGACTCGGTTAGTGCCTGTGTGTTGTTTTTTTTTCTGAGACCGGAGCTGATGCGAGTATAGAGATGGTGCAAGCCATACACATTCGACGATGGGATATGATGTTCAAGTAGCGTGGATTGAGGCAGTGATGTTCTGTAGTGTTCGTAACCCCTAAGGCCGCTCAATCCTGCCTGCGTACCACAACGTGTTTATTGTGTCGATACCGGGCATCTATAACAAGCCCATGGATTCTTGAAGCTCAAAGCGGATCCACAATACGCCCCGTCCCCACCGCCCGGGCCTACACACTATATGAAAAGTTAGGATTGACTTCTTCAATGATTATCACATCGTTGTCGATACTTACACTGGTGCCTGAACAACAAGCTTCGTTAAAAAACCACTTCACTCTACAACTCTCGCCGTTACATTGCTAGTCGATTAGAATGTTAGACCTCTCATTACAGTAATATCGTAACCAGTATTAACTTACACCGCAACTCCTATGGCCCTCTTGACATGTTTTCTTTTTCTTGGCGCTGACGGCAATGCTGAGCAGAAAGAGAACTAAGACGATGCGAAACCGCATGTTGCTGTTGCGTCTGATCGTAGCGGTCACAAAGCGTGCTCGAGGGTGTTGACAAAGGCTTTCCCTGCGTGCGTGCGGAGAAAGCGTACATGTACACAATTCTGTTGAGCAATATGTTGGGAGTGGCTCACCCTTGATGAAGATTCTCAGATCTCGGTACAGGCAATGAAAGCACAAGCCACGGAACCACGACTAGTGAAACCATAGAAAACAACGGGGCTGTAAGTAGTAGAAGAACGAATAGTAAAGTCCCGGAGAGAGGAGCCAATAATAGCGGAGATCGGAACCGCGGGAATGCGAGCAACGGACCCATAAGGCAGCAGTCTTTCCTTGTTGATTGTTTTCGCTCCTGTGGCCTCTATATGTGCATTCTAGGCTCTCCTTGAAAGCTCAACATACGAGCCAGGCTGAAGCACAACTGGGATACCGTGACTTGAAGATGTCATATATATCGCGCATTTACCAGGGTGGAAAAATGATGAAAGTAACAAATGACTGGTCCGCCATTTGCCATTTCTAAGTATTTTATCACGCGCGGCTTCTTACAAAATGTCACAACACTGGCTCCACAAATGTAAGTTCCAACGGATCCATTGCGTAAACGGTAAAGACTGTCTGGTCTACGTAAAGACTGTATGGTCTATGGAAAGACTGTGTCGTAGTCTAGGGGAGCAGCCGAATGCATTTCCCACCCCGAAGCCTTTCTATACCGGGCAGTTGAAGCACTCAAGACCTTCGTTGAATGTTTCCGGAGAGCCACAGTAGGCGCCATCCCCCCCACCAGATCCCACGCACTACGTAGAATGTTAAGACTGTTAACCACTGGTTGCAATGTTGGTACTTACAGAGGTCCCCTCGCAGCAAGGCCAATTGCCCAATCTGAAAAAGCAGCTTGTGCCGTTGCATTCCTAATCGAGTAGAGAGTTAGACTTCTCCTTGTGGTCAACTTTGTAAGGAAGCATAACGTACACCGCACTCTACGTCGTCACCCTCACAGCTCTGGGCCATGGCTGCGCCGAGAAGGAAGAAAATGGAGACAATGGTGAGACGCATCTTGTTGTCGAGTATGAGTCTGGATTGTAGAGTCTGGGAGAAGTGCTGGAAGGTGTGATGGGGCTCTGTTCGAGTTGCAGAAGGGACGTATTTATACACAGCTGTTTACCAGATGTTTTCTTGCCAACACAGCCATTGCAGATCAGCGAGACAAAGTCCGTACCCGAAGAAATTGCCCTCATACCCAACAGAGGCTTTAGGGCATGAAGGCAGGGAGAATGTGTAGACAATCCTCGAGGAATACTACTGCCCGATTGATCAGTCGGCCCTTGAGTGGAGCTCATGCGCGTTGGATCCTTCAGTAGATGGCAGCCTGTTGGACTTTTCTGTAAATTGCACCGGGGAATATGTAGAGAGAGGTGAAGTATTCGATGATCTTTCGGTCCCGCATTCCTTCTGAGATTTCAATCCTTCTGTGGACCTGCAGCCTTTTGTTCTTTCTCTGCTCCGGCATGTGTTACGGGAAATCATAAGTCACTTGAGGCAAGGAAAGAGTAATTTGGTAGGGAGCGCGAAAGGTGAGAAAAAAGCCATTGATTGAGCTTTCCACTATCTGAAGGCGCATAGAGGGACCGTCGACGGCACGATGGTTGGAAGCTATTAGTGACCGCCTACGGCAGATCTGCCGGCTATGGCTGGCTCTACCGCGTGGTGTGCGCATGTCTCAGCCACGTCATCTTAAGGCCGAGTCAAGGCGCGTGCAGCATTATGTGGCTATGGTGTGTGGGCAAGCCCAGTTAGTGCGGAAACAAGAGCACTAGACGTCATGTTTGTCGAATGAGAAAGCAACTGCAACGTTTCTATTAGCGGGTCTGACAAGGAATGGTATAGCGTGTGGGCAAATTTGGAATATTGATGTCTACGGAAGGTCTCTGACCATAGAGTCCGAACTGAAGGAAGGAACAAGAGGCGGGGACAGCAGCGGTGCATAGAGCGAGAAACTGGCCGTAGGAATACGAGGGGGGAGACGGGTGTCTTGGCAAAGAAAAGATCGACATTTCCTGGGTATGATGCAACGGGCCAAGGTCCGGAAGACTTGGTACCAGAAGTAATCTTATAGGTCCACAGAGTAGTGTAACAGGCCTCGGTGCGAAATCGAGGTTCGGAGTTCGCGCATACCGTGCTCGAATTAATGATGTTGCTCATGTGCTATTTCCGTTCGTCGTTAGGGCACGTTGTCTGCAAGGCTTTAGCCGCCAAATCAGGGTTCTTAACTTACCCCATTGGGACTTCCTCTATCACCGATGTTCTTCCGTTCAGGCACCCCACGTGGATCTCCCAGCCTCAACCTGCCCACACCGATGCCCCGTCCGCCAATAACAGAAATCATCGCCTTGGAAGCTGAACAGGGGGTCAAGAACTAGGCAGTAACCTTGTGTTAGAACTGCAGGAGCCTACGAATCATTTTCCGTTGCTTGCCGAATTTCCGAACTTTTGCTTGCTGCCTTCAAAACCCCGAAAGGCTGTGCAGAGTTCCAGCTGCCGCTGCCCCACCTTGTTACAATACCAAGCGAATCGACCGCCAGAGAACTGACGGACAATAGACATGCATGGTCCTGTTCAGATCGACGTCATAATGCTTACGCGCTGCGTCAGCCTCCGCCAGATAGCGCAATACGATCGAGCCACAGCCGCCGCCACACGGCGATCATTCTCGGCCAGATCCCCACAGTCTACTCAGGTCCTTGAGTGGGGCCTTTCAATCTGTCGATTGGTCGAAGGTATACCTAGCGTATTACGAAGCTTTTTGATCGAGTTGGAGCCAGCGTTGGCCCATGGTGTGCTTCAAAGGAAGCAGTCTTACGTACTGTTAAAGTAACTTACTTCTCAGCGGCAAGAGACCAACGGAGAAACTACATGCCCCAAAGAATAACATGCGGGAGAAATCAAGCGGGCCATGTGTGTGGCAGCAAGTCAAGCAATAACGGATGCGGCTCATGAATGCGTTCCGTCATAACGCACAAGTCTCTCAGCCAGATAGCTACCGTAATTGATAAATTGTGCAGGCCATACGTCTCGCGACAGCTTTCTTGCTTGGAAGCATTGTATGCTCTTGGGAAATACTACGGTGTGGTCTTTTACGGGGCAATCATACTCTTTGACCCGGCCAACAAGTTTGCCATGGAAGATGCTGCGCCACACATACCGTACCACGCAACCCGGATGATGCGCTATTCAAAGCGATTGTGCCACGACGCCAAGATGTTTGCCTCGCTCTGCAATGAGTTATGACTTGCTACGTAAATGGTTGTGCCTCGTAACAAGGCCGAGTACCTAGTTCACGTTTGTACTGCAATTATATTCGTTATCTTTGCCACTCTATTAACGTATCGTGAAACTCTGGCTGGTCAGCTCCAATGGTCAGCCACATGTCCGTGATTTTCTCCCATCGCACACACGAACTCTTTTGTATGTTTAAGATTATATTGCACAACTTGATGAACAAATTATATCATGCTGGCGCTGGAATGAGCAACATGAAGGTTGAAAGGATGGTTTATGCGGACACGACATCTTGCCCTGCTGGACCAACATTGTTTTACTATGAATCTGCTACATTCAAGGCGAGGTGTGTACAATCTATTCTTAGTCACAGACGGATAGCTCAGCGAAAATGGCTTTACTCATTCAAGGCATGTAACCACAAACAGCAAGGAATCAACCAGCTCTAAGCCCCTTCACGTCCACATATTCAAGCTATTTCGTAAGATGGCCATAAAATTTTCTTACCAGCACCGTTATCCAGCTTTCTAACTCGCCAGTTTCTCTCAAAATTTGTTCCTCGACTTTCAAATATCAAACTCACTCTTGAGAATGTTCTTTTACCAAATTCTCGCAGTCACGCTTGCCGTACTTCCTACAGTCCTGGCAGCATGTTGTAACTCTACCTGTGACGTCCGTGATCCAACGTGCAGTCCAGGAGATTGCGCTGATGGCACCAAGAGGACTCCTTGTTGCGGTGTTGACAAGTGCAATATCTTCTGTTGTGCCTGCAAGCAAGGTATATCATCTCCCATTTCTTAGCTCGCATAGACCAACTTTCGCTTCTATGCAGTTCCGGTTTCGTAATTCTACCGACTTAACTGAATGTCATTTTAGGTTGTAGGAAGGCCAGCGATGATAAGTCGCCGTTTGGGGATGCTCCCGCATCCAATGAGACTGAACCTTCCGATCTGCCTGATGAGGCCTTCGATGTGGCCGACACCGACCACTCCGGGAATGTGACTCTGTCAGAATATTCAGCTTATATGGGCGTCAGCCCTGATAACCAGATGTACATTGATTGGTTTGCAGAGGAAGTCATTCTGTTCTAAATTTGCAAGATTTGTACTCCCAAGAGTATGCCTTTTAACAAGATGACAGGCACGATAAAGATGGCAATGGTGTCATCACTACGGACGAAGTGAGGCTCGATTGAGCCGATCACTAACCGCCGCGGCGTAGCCGTGGTATCCGCTAGCCCAGTGTCTATGTGAAGGGATTCAGAACTGTTTAAATGTGTTCTTCTTCGCGTTCTCCGTTCCAGTTGACATTCTTCTAAGCGATCTCTTAGTCATTTCAGGCCATCTCCTTCCTTCACCAATATATACATTGTACATCTGAGCGATGGTACCACACGGGTCTCCAGGGGAGGAATTCTGTAGCATTGCGTAGTAAGTATTGATGTTATTCTGCACTGTTTAATACATTTATTGGAACTGCATTTGTTCCGCCTTTGCAGGCTAAGCACTCGAGATAAAAGTCCTGACATCAACCTCGCTGCGAAGTGATGATTCCAACACCAACTTGTACCCCACTTAACGAAGAGGTACAAGCCGGCGTCAGCCGCGCAGCCTATCGCCTTCTCACCCTTGGTGCAAGCGTTCAGCTCCTGGGTCATATCATACTTGGTACGTGCGGGCTCAGTGCTAGCTACCCCTTTTCTGCTCGCTTTATTTTGCATCTTATTCAAGGTAGATGTCACACTGAACCGCGAGAACGTAGAAGGTGCTTGTACAGGAATCGGAGCGGGGGATGAGATGAGAGCCCTCAGTTTCGGCGTTGCTGGTAATTGGGCTGACCGTGGCGTCGAGGGAGAGGCTGAGGAGGAGGATGGTGATTGTCGAGGCGTGCATGGTTATTGCTTGTGGAAGTGTTGTAAGGATATCTCCAAGCGTTGGTCTGGGAGAAAAGTCGTCGGGCAATTGCGGCGTGCGGGAGTTCTGATTGGCCACAGGAAAGATGTACTCGTAGAAGAATAAATCGTCGAATATTACCAACCGTACAAGCCGTCCTGATAGCGTAAGAGGAGGTAGTAGCACTTATAGTCCTAATCGCTAGTGGTACTAAAGCTTCGGGAATTTCTTGAACTGCTCATGGTCATTCGAGTTGCAATTTTACACACGTTCTGCACAGCCATCGGCAATTCATTGACGACATCGACTTCGTAATTTTTACAGTCATATCCCTCATGAAAAGGAAAGCTAATACTATGTGGAACATGGGAGCTTCCAATGAGGTTGGAAATTTTGCCAGATTCTCAATCTCGGACACGAGGTCTGAAACGGACCATGAGTGGTGGCTTATCCCAAAGGAACCATGTCTTCTGCTCAACCCAAGTTTCCATCCCCGCACACAGCTCGAGATCGAAGTTCCAGAGTACCTGGGCGTACAGTGCGCGCATTTCATAGTAGGCGAGACTATCGTTACCAGTTAGTCAAAGATGGACTACCGTCAGAGGACAGAGATGCACTCACTTCTTCCCGAGGCAGTTACGAGGCCCGTATGAGAAAGGCTGCAGAACATCGCGCTGATCATAAGCATGGTGTTCTTCAAATCCGGGCTCTCCAGGAATCCAGCGCTCTGGAAGGAAGACATCTGGATCTTTGAAGTTCTCTGCCGAGCGGTACGCCGAATAATGAGCGACCGTGACCCGAGTCTGAATGGATTGGTGAGTCAAAGCGATCATGACGGAAGGAATGGATAAACCTACTCTTTCGGGGAGCCAGTCTCCACAGATCGTGTTTCCCCCCTGCGCAATCTCGCGCGGGGTTCCCATCGGCACTGGAGGGTACACTTGATATCTAGTCAGCATGGATCTCCATCTCTAATAACCACCGAGCACTTACTCCTCAGGCCCTCCTCCAGGCATGCATTCAGATACTTCAGCTTGCGCAAATTCCTGTCACTCGCCAGTTCCTCTCCGCTCTCCACAGCCCTTATCTCCTCGACCAACTTCTTGTACTTCGTCGGGTTCATCAGCAAGAGCCACGTCAATCCGCTCAGTAGCGTAGCCGTCGTCTCGGTGCCGGCGATCATGAAGAGGAAACTCTGCGACGTCATCTCGCCCGGCGTGAACTGCACCCGCTTCTCAGCCCGCATCATGAGGCCCCAGATGTCGGGCCGCTCCGTCTCGCCCTTGTCCATGCGGCGCGTCACCAGCTCCGCGCATTGGGTGATGGTCAGCTCGGCCGCCGCTCTCACGGTGCGCGGCATCAGGAAGACAGCGTAGATGATCTGGGCGATGGGGTATTCGCTCAAAGCGCTGTTTGGTCATCAGCACAACAACTCCGAGGTTCCCCGGTCTACTGACTCTCGAACGGATAGACCGCGAAGGGAAGACACCGCCGTGAGAGGATCGTTGCAGAAATGGCCTTGCGTACGTACCTGACGACCTGAAGGTTCTTGAAACACCCAAACATCGCATCGACCCAGGGCGCATACCTTGCCTCGGCCAAATTCCCCAGCGGATCGCCAAACGCGAGGTCGGCCATGATATCGAACGTCGCGAAATTATACAGCTTCGTCGCATCCAGCCCCGCACCCTTCTTCCCCCCACCCGCCGCCTCCGCCTCCGCGACCCCGCGCCTTATCAGACCCACGAGCTGCGCCACATACGACTGGATCAGCGGCTCCTGCTGTACGAGAGCGCGGTCGGAGAAGGCGTGCGAAAACACCCTCCGCGCCTGCCCGTGCCGCTCGTCGTCGGGCTCCGACACCAGGCTGTGGTGGCCGTTGATGGCGCCGGACTGGAAGCGCTTGTCCTTCGGGTTCGTGGGATGCGCGGCGCTGCGGTGGCCGAAGATGTCCTTCCACGCTTGAGGTGATGTGTAGCTCAGGCGGTCGGGCGCGAGGCGCACGACGGCGCCGTGTTTGCGGTGCGCGGCGTCGATCCAGGCGACGCTGTTGCCCGCGTGGAAGTGGTACCAGTAGACGAGCGACGTGCATGCGGCGAGGCGCGGGCCCGGGTAGCGGGCGAGCGGGTGGAAGTAGGCGTTGTAGGTGACGAAGGTGGTGAAGCCGATGAGCCACTGCGGCCGTTCAGTAATTGTCAATTGAGGGGGTTGTGTGGTTGGTGTACCAGAATGAAGAGCGCGAAGCCTACGTGCGTTACGCGGAGGTTTGAGAGTCGGGCATCGCCGTTGAACAGGAATTCCTGCAGCAGCGGCACAGCCGAGCGCAGTTTTGGCTCCATTCTCACTGCAGGTTTAGATGCAGCACAGAGTATTCCAGGGCTCACATCAAGGGTGCAGTGCTTCTTTATATTGCAGACGTTGGCCCCCATGGCTCGACATGTTGCATCAAACACGCGTATCCCCATTGTGTTTTTTGTCCGCGGCAATCATGATCTCGTCGTGACGCTGATTTGTTGTCGTCGTCTCATCCCTGGTCGCGCCAATGTAAGCTACTGCAGGTGGGGTCCACGAGACTCTAGACCATGAGTAGATATAGGCGGTACTTTACCTCGATTGGGTTATGACCGAGCGAGGCAATATGGCACATGTTTTGCTTTGAGACGGGCATCAATGAAGAATTGTTCTGAGCAATTGCATAACATTATACAATCAAACTTACAGAAGAGCTGCACATCTGGCAAAGTGCAGATAATCTTCCGCTTTTTGAAGTTGAGCCAAACCGGGAGATCCATGTGTGGGCGAAGACCCCGGCTCATGCAGATTGCCCCACAACCGTTTCAACCGATGCCTGTCTAACTCGCTTAGCCTATAGGACCATAGAGCACACCGATTGTTCCTCGCTGTCTGCTGCACTTGAACCTGAAAGAATCTATTTGTACAGTCAGGAATATCGCGAACAAACATAGAACACAATCTGAATCTGCTCGCCGTGGAGTACGCTGGTTGGAGAGGAAAAACAACTGACCGTATACGCGATTCGTGATCGTATCATCCCGAAACCAGCCCTACGTCTTGCTGCCCCGCAATCGAGCTGCAGTGAGACGGAAGATCGGATGTTCAACTACCCGAGGAATTATGCACGGCTAAAGGAGAGCCTGTTGGCCGTCTACCGGGATATGGTCCTTCTTAACGATGATCGTCTTGCATCGCGTCACATGTGCTTCAACTAACACCATGATCTCAACCAGCCCGTTTCGAATTAGAGGCCACGCGGCGTCGTTTTGTAGGCGGGGACTGTACCCAGTATAGAAAGGTATGTATCTTATTCTCGCGCCTACGGTTCGGCCCGCGCCGTGCTTATAGGTTGCAAATCTTTTTCTTACCTCCAGGCGTGTTGCGAAATCCCCTCTGGCGGCCGATGTCTAGCGCGAAGAATAGCAGAGGCTTAAAACCAAGAGTTGCTTGCGCATATAGATAATGTGATAAGTCAAGCTCGCAGTCTACTACTGTTTTCGGAAGTTTACAGGCATCCCATAAACTAAAAACAGATTCACGCTAGCCACTAGCCGCAAGAAGGGACTGCATAGACCACTAATTTTGAAAATTCAATCCCATGTGTTTTGACTAAGGCTGCACATATCGGCGATGACGTCTTCAAGCATTCGTCGACAAGTAAGCTCACGTGGAGAAGGACTTTCTGCTTGGAGGAGGGTATGCAGTAGTTGATTGCTGATTTGACTGAGATCACTCGGGTAGTTCAAAAACGGCTCTTTGTCCTCCCCGTTCCACTTGTTTGAGTGTTCGGTTGCTGTGGACTCGATCTTCCATGTCCACGAAGTTTGCTAAGAGCTCTGATGCACCTGAGGTGGTAAACAAAAGTCTCATCTGCCGATTGCATTCCTTCAAGTACCGATAGAGCATCTCGAGAAAGCTCTCGCAAACCTGTCTTGCATCATCATCATACTCTATCATGTTTAGTCCGTATATTACGCAATAACGGACTACAGGCGTGTTTCTGAGCAGAGACTGGAACAGATCCAAGATAAGCTGCAGATTATCTTCCTTGTCGTTGGTGATTTGATCCAAGGTCTCTTTGCGTAATTTGAGCGAGTCCTCAGGCGGCCTGAACCGCAGCATCTGATCAATGAAGCTGTAAATCATTGTTTTAGCCGTGGCTTGAGCATCCATCTCGTACGGGCGTTCGAATATATACGAGAGAAATGGAGACTTAGCTATAGCAGCTGTGTGAACCACCGTAAGAGCAGTTGACCTTGCATTCGTATCTGCCTGGAATTCCTTTGGAGTGATGATCCAAAGTGTTTCTGGGCAATCTGCTGTGGTAGTCATCCATTGTCCAAGCCTTTCAAAAGTAATTGGATCGGCATGGAGAAGTCCGGGCCGTGGGACAAGTCCGAGGCCATCCGAACCACCTGCTTTGTCTATGAGTTGCTCAAGCTTGTGACAGAATTCATCGGATTCGGCACGAGTGATGACGTCGTCTGCGGCTCCTTCTACTGCAGGATGCTTCTGCCCTTGCTGACTCTTTTGCGTGTCCGTCATGGCTGCTAACAAACAATTAGTATATCAACTAGAGACTGTTTCAAGTAGCCTTACCATATTCATGAAGACACTCCAGGACGACCTCTTTGAACACTTTCCGCATCGACTCTCCCACGATGTCTCCGGTAGAATAGTTCATGCGGCGGCACTTCTGGACTTCCCGGCGAAGGACAAGGTCCTCGTGTATGTCCTTCATCATGGCTACGTGTGCTGTGCGACTCTCTTGTGTAATGAGAAAGAGGGCCTCTTCGATCTTTTTCTCCGTTTCGTTGAACTTGGCAAGATAATTCTTGTTGAATGAGTTGATGAATCTCTGTGCGCCACTTTTCAAGTACCAATCGGCCACGCTGCGAAAATAGGAGAAAAGAAGAGTGTAAACTTTTGCAAGGCGCTGCCTCACTGACGATGTTTTGACAATATAGAATAGGTTTGTGGAAAGCGCGACTCTGTTGCAGAGTTTCTCAATGGTTTCTGACAAAGTTTCTCCGATCGTTTGGTGGTTGATAGAAGCCTGATTGAATTAGCTCGATCTTTGCACATGAACTCAGGTTACTGAGAATTTCGTAGACGTACCTCGATGATCATCGACAAGGCTCCGCATAGTGATGATGTGTATTCCGTTTCACTAGGGAAAATGGAGAAGATGCTTTTGTGGTTATCGAGGAATTTGCAGGTCGTTTGGAAACTCGTGAAAACCTTTTGAAAGTGAGCAAGGTTTTGCTTTGCTGACATCGTAAAAGCCGACCTTCCCATTGGACTTCTTCCAATCCTCCCCCAGCGATTGAACCAATTCGCGAACATCATCAATGCTCTGAAGAGGCTTGTCGCACAGACCTTTCGTCCGGATCGCCTTCGTGTTCGTTGCGCCGGGCAACTTCGACTTCAGCCGAGACATTCTGCTTTGCTGATCGTTTTCCCGCTCTGTACGCAAATGTCTAAAAAAGGTCTCGCAATCTTCCTGGAGACCCTTGCGAATTTTCTCGATGTCATCGAATGGTCTGAAAATTGTCAGCTTATTGAAGGTGGTGATCCAAAGCTACTTGCCTTACTCTTTCGTTCCCTTCGGGTCTGCGATGAGCATTTCCATTCGCTCTCGATCCTGCGCCTCCGCTGCTTCACTATCCGATTGCTGAATACGTTTCGTCTCAGCTTCAAGACTGGTTTCTCCGGAAAGGCCGTCCGTAAAACGCCGCACCATTTTGGTCTCGAGCCTCCCTTCGGCGTCAAACCAAGGCGAGCCACGGCCTTCCATAGTAGAAAGCCCAAGTGGCAGGCAAGTTCAAGTGAGAATCTTGATAAACGGCAAACCGTGTGAGATCAAAGTATTGTGGAACTATCCAGACTGATGCTTTGCCACATGTTTCCCTATATGTAGTTTTCTGAGCCTCGAGCAGAACCCGGCCTCTTTTTCAGCCCCAATGAATCATTGAGGCTGTGTGACTGCGGAATTCAAGGCAACATGCTTTCGAGATGCCCAAAGGAATGGTGGGTTGGGTGCCCTAACAGAAAGCCAATAGGATGCCTACTTATTGTGTAACAGAGGCTTCTCGGCTGTTAGACACAGCTGATACTTGCAGGTCGGATCTGCATCATCTGAAACTGACACTTAATCCACCACTCTCTCAAGAGCCACGTATCCTCTACTGTAGCCTTTACCCCGCATCTGTCGTCTGTAAGCATACCAACTTCGAAATGGCTCGCATCATCGAGTAAGCAACGCATATCAAAGTGGAATGCTACAGGATGGAAGGGTGGTGGGGTGCCGTCACAGGCAACCAATTGAAAATCAGGATATGTGGGACAGAAGATAACGAGCAGCCTTCTATAGTTGCTTATTACACCCTCCGCTATAGTGGCTTGCATCACGAAAGAGCTGCGAGCGGAAAGAGGGGTTCCGTGCCGAGACCGCGTCACACCGTCTAGAAATGGCTGCGAGGCTGAAGGAAATGCTGACAGGCTGCATCGCACTCGCAAGGCTGAGTTGGGCGATCCATGGAAGGCTTCAGCGCACAATGAGATGACGGTGGTATGCATCTGTGACAGTTTCAGCCTCGTCCAATTCTGGATGTACGATTTGTCAAATAATCTATCACATGAGAGCTGATGAGCAGATGTTTCTACCTCAGCCTCAGCCTTGACCTCAGCCGCGCTTTTCCCAAGTTCTAATTCGCGACTTGGTTAAGCCATGATCGGACCATGGCGTAAGAAGCAGCCTGGACTTTCGGGTCAATCAGCTGCTCGCATCCGCCACTCAAAGGACAGCATGGGTAGCAATATTGATCAGAAAATGATAAAAGCTTCGGATGCAAAGCCATTCCAAGCTGCAAATTCAGTCTCTATCCTTCAAGCAAAGACATGGCATCCGAAGCATGCACTCCTTATGGCAGCCATAGCATTGAATCAGGGCCCACCGGTGAAGAAGAAGCTGTTGATGAAAGCTGTAATGGAAAGCGATCAGGTGCGCTGATCCCCTATAAAATCTCGAGAGAAAACTAAACGTTACAGAACACCAAGTCTCCCTCATGGACGTTGATGTCGGCCACAACGGAGAAAGCTCTGATGAGACGTCTTTTGGGGCAGGAAGAAATGTTGTAGCAGCTGATCTCAACCATTCACCCACGACGGCGAGCAACTTAAAGGGATCTGAGACCGAGACACACCAAATCACGACATTGAGCAGCATAGACTCTCAGATCATCTTTGTTGATCCTATTGGTACCAAATGGACGTTTCCTTTCCAGCAATGCAAAACATGGGACGTAAGTTGAAAGATCTATCTACATGCCCCTGTAGGCTCAAGCTGATACGTCCCAGAGTATGAAGACCCTCATCAAACGAGTGTTCGTCGACTGCTATCTTCCCAAGACATACCACAAATTCCTGGACGCCCAGGAAGGCACTCATGGCCCTTTCAAACTCATGCGACTTGCACCTGAAGAGTCCTGTATCCTTCCAGATCACTGGGAAGCCAGCGTCCAGCCTGGATGGGAAGTGAAAATAGAATTCAGGCACAGTGCAGACATTCTCGATGAGATAGCAGATCTGAAAGCAATAGACAGTGCCCACTGCTCTACTGGTTCCGATGCTGCCGAAACGGAGGCGGCAGCGTCTGCGACGGTCGATCCCGAGATCACTGACCCGTCCAAACCCAAACCTGATATCTTCTATCGAGTGGAATATCTGGATTTGGACAGGTACAGAGAATACAAGTTGTCATCCTCCAAACGGTCCGATGAACCCATCGCCGTTGAAGCGCCGAACGACTCGCAGAAGGACCAGTCAATCCTCGAGGAACTTCTGAAAGTCTACCGTAAACCAAAGAAATCAAAGTCCGACGGATTTCTCTCTTATGCTTGGAGCGACGACTCGGAAGACTCAGATGGCGAAGTTGAAGTGGCCGACAAAGTAGGGAAACCGACGCTCTATGTCCGGTCTCAGGTACTACTGGGAACCTTGCGGGCCATAATCGAGTGTCAGTCCAAACAAGACGAAGAGTATATCCCTGGACATTTTTCGGAATCGCGAAACAGCAAGCTCTTCACCGACATCAACAGTGGGATCTTTGTTTATCCCTTCACAGATCTATTCCACAACATAGATCGGATAAAAAGCTACTTGTCGCCTGACAATGCTATGCGGGCCCAGCACCCAGACGACTACAATCAGCAATGTGACAATCACATCAATGTCCTTCTCAACTACCTGTACTCCCAATCATCAATCCAGTTGGCGAAGGCAGAAGAGTTGTGGAACCAGGACATCCCGAGGACAACCTTCAGTTGGTTTTGGTTACTGCTCCAACCTGGGGCTGATGTTTACGTCAAAGAGAACGATCAGCTCAATGGGTACGTCATTGAGTCATTCCATGGTGGAAACCTGCACAGCAAGTCTCGATACCCAAAGCCATACTGCATCAACGTATGGAACTTGGAGTTCGATGGAAAAAGCCTCAATCGTGCGGTGAAAACGGTTGAAGTGCCCGTCTTTGATGGGGAGCGTGAGATTCAAACCCTGCCACTGTTTCCCACTCGCTTTCATCGCGCAAGTGACGGTGAAGGGACTCTTAGAGATGCATTGGTTGCACGGGGCAAGACCTATATCGATGTTGTGAAAGCACCTGCTTTCCGAGAATACTCTGGACCTAGCCACTTTTATGGCATGAGAATGGTGAGAATAACGACTTTACCATCCTCTACAGTATACACCGCGTCTAATTTTAGATACTGACCATTTAAAAACCTTAAGTATAACCGCACACGCGTCATCATCGATCATACGAGTAGGCCATGGGACCTTGACCAAATCAATGACCAAGATGGACCAATAATTGGCCAAGAAGATTCTGGCCGAGACCTTGGTGCACGAATCAGGATTCCCGAATGCACATGCGGGGACTGTACCGCTGCAAGGTCGAGGTTGAGCAGACATCAACGTAGGAGGTTCGATGACTATGACGCAATCACTCTGACGGGTCATGGCCCATCGAAACCCCTGGCCGAACATCAATACTTTCTGTGTTCATCCCATGTCTATGCATTCGTCCTGAAAGACCGTTTCTGGGGTAAGTTGATAAGCCTGAAAAGACGATAGAATGGATGCTGATTCAAAATAGATTTTATAGATGTTAAGGACATTGCCGCACCAAAGATCAACAAGGACGTTATCAAAACTCTCGTGATGAAGCCCGAGACCAACAAGGATATGATCAAGGCAATCTGCGAGACATTCAGTGGTTCAGAACCAAAGAAAGAGTTCTTTGCGGACTTTATCCAAGGCAAGGGAGAGGGGCAAATCATGTTACTTCATGGTCCACCAGGAACAGGGAAAACTCTGACTGCCGGTACAAGATAGGTGCTCGATCCTTCATATATGATAGCGCTAACATAGGCGCAGAATCGGTTGCCGAGTTTACTGGAAGACCGTTGCTTAGTATCACTGCAGCAGATCTTGGCCACGAGCCAGATCAATTGGAGCGACGTCTACTCAGATTCTTCCGGGATGCAAACAAATGGGATGCTGTGGTCCTCCTCGACGAAGCAGATGTCTATATGCAAACTCGGTCTCCGGATGACTTAATAAGAAATGGCATCGTTTCTGGTAAGCCCTAATGTTTGCACAAGCTGTTCAGCACAACTTACTAGAGACAGTCTTTCTTCGCGCACTCGACTACTTCCAGGGCATACTATTTCTCACAACGAACAGAGTGGGAACATTTGATGAAGCGTTCATGTCCCGCATCCACGTCCAGATAGGTTACGATCCCTTGGATGATGAGTCGAGAAAAAAGATCTGGATGAACCATTTCGACAAGCTAGAGCGGAATCACGAACTAGGAGGTCGGGAAATCCGCTTTTCACTACTGGCGAAGGAGTTCGTTTCAGAGTCTAAGCTTCTGCGAGACCTGAAGTGGAATGGCCGCGAAATCCGCAATGGTGAGTTTTCCTATGTCAGTTTCGTATGCAACGCAAGACTCTGACTTATTACAGCCTTTCAAACTGCCGTTGCTCTTGCCTCCTATGAAGCAAAGGAGCAGAATCAACCTGTTCCGAAGGTTACAGATACGCATATCCGTCAGGTTGTGGAAATGTCCCGGAATTTCAAAAACTACATGAAGGCAACGTTGATGGGAGATGCTTCGCGCCTGGCGGCCCAACAGCAGATTCGAAATGACAAGACATCCTCAAATCCGCCACCATCAGGGTGAGAGCAAAGAATT